>CM067520.1:25347952-25375452 GCA_034509495.1 Acestrorhynchus altus | reverse complement strand
GTAGCCAGACAGGTTGACCCCAGTCAGGAGGTCAACACCACCGCCTGTTTTATGACCACTGAAGCATCTGCCCACCTGGCATGACAGCATGGTCAGTAAATAAGATCTCCAGCTCCCACTTCCTCCCCATTATACGCTGTCTGAACTCATTAGACTGAACTAATACGGTGCAACCTCCACTGTGTCCAAATGTTTGTGGACACCTCTTTGTTCAGTTGCACCCATTACTGACACAGATGTGCAAAAGCACACAGAGCTTGTCTAGACCCAAGTAGAGAAGGTGCTGCCAATAGAATAGGACTCTCTGGAGAAGATAAACAAACATGAACCTAATGGCACCATGACTAATGCCCGGCATGGGCTCGAGGGGTATAAAGCCCCCCAGCATTGAGCTGGGTGGTGCTCATTCCCTTGATTTCAGAAGAACAAATGTGGGAACGAATTTGTCGTGACCGTGACTTATGAGGGTTGCCATGTCTTCTGCAAGAATCCTCCCACGCAGATTTTCGATGCAGGAAAACGGGAAAACAGATTTCGTTGTTCGGTTGTGGAGGGAGGAGGAGGGGGGGGGGGTCACCTGCCGTCCTCCGTATAAATGTGACACAGCCAGCTGGTTATATCACACTGTCAGCAGGTCAATATTAAACGTTTGGCGTTTATATGGAATCATAGATGAACAGATACACACAGCTATTTTCGGTGGTTATTCCACTGTGTGATTGTACCGTCAGAAACCTGATCAGCTCCATTGATCGTCGAGTTATTTTTGCCTACGCTTGGCTTTCCCCAAAAGCACCTTCACAGTATGTGACTCTTCAAGGGTCGAGAGTGCGTCACACCGAACTCTCTCTCTACCAGTTGTGCAGGCTGCGAGTTTGAGAACCCCTGCTTAGGACCCCCACCGTGTCTTGGCTGACCGACAGCGGTGGACTTACAGTACACGTCAAAATTATGTCTCATAATGAGGACTCTGAGGACCCGTATGCAGCCCCACACTTCAGTTCAGATCTTCACAGCAAAGTTCAACAATCTAGTGGAAGGTCTTTCCAGGACAGTAGAGACAGATACTCCAACAAAAGCAGGATAAACTCTGTTTAATAATGAATGAGCCGGTGTCCCAATACTTTTGTCCATACGGTGTATTTTGACCAATAATATATGAACCAATAATCAAGATTTTGTCCAAAAAAGGAGCTTCATGTCATCTCAAGTGTGTCCAAACGTTTGACTGGTACTGTCAGTATGGGCAGCTGCCCAGGGGGCATCTTGCCAGGGGCAGCAGAGGGTGTCAACTATGTCACAGTGTGGGTCTGTTAACTCTGTCGGAGTGATTAGGTCTTCCACTAGGAGGAGGAGTAGGAGATGGGGCGGGGGTGTCCGTAGCTCCTATCTGCCCTCATGTCTGCAGTTTAAGGGTGTGTCCCAAATGCGTACTAATTAGTGGTTTACCTGGTTGTGTACAGAGCATGTAATTACCCCAAATATACCCCCATAAACACATCAGCGTCAGGACTGAGGGAACGCACACACACGTAGGAATCAGAAGGTCACGTCCACTCTGTCCCACTTGTTATTGTTGATAGGTCAGTTCTGGACACTACTGCTCCACATCAGGACAAGGACCGAGTACCACACACACACACACACACACACACACAACCACATGTTAAGTGACCATTTCTTTCCCACTGAAAGCACAAGTGATCCTCCTGAATCTCCTGTCGAAGAGCTATATTTGGGATATTCACAAATTCACCAGCTTCATTCAGGCTTAACCTTTCCAATCTCTCTCTCTCTCTCTCTCTCTCTCTCTCTCTCTCTGTCTCTGTCTCTCTCTGTTCACAGGAGGGCGTTGCCATTCCTGCCGCAGCTTCTAAAATTATTCACCCTCCCTCCATTTCTTTCCTCTTATCTCTCTCTCACTCTCTCTCTCTCTCTCTCACTCTCTCTCTCTCTCTCTCTCTCACTCTCTCTCTCTCTCTCTCTCTCTCTCTGCCTGTCTTTCTGTCCTCTGCAGCTCAACCAGTCAAACGCAAAGGCACAGAAAACCAAGTGTGAAGGTGGGTCCTGCAGTACATACAGCGCTGACAGAGCATGTGCAAACACAGACACACATACAGACACACACACACACACGCACACACACACACGCACACACGCACACAGGCTGACGCAGCAGTTTCAGAACAGGCATGTGATGCATATTGCAGAGGAGTGTGAGTGTGTGTGTGTGTGTGTGTGTGTGTGTGTGTGTGTGTGTGTGTGTGTGTGTGTCTGTCTTAGGTCTACCAGCCAATATAATATCAATGTGAGTGGGCAGCATTTGCAGCAGCTGCCGCAGACAGTTCGGTCCGAGCACATGATCATGAATAATTCGGAAGGTATCCAGGAGGTTGGCTGGAAGTTGGCTGGAGGCTGGAAAAAGATCCTCAGAGGAAAAACGGCAATGACAAAGAACGGCAAAGAAATGTCTGCCTCCAGCACCTCCAATCTGTGTAAGAATAGAAAGGTGCACACCTGTACACACACACACACACACACACACACACACACACATCTCCCTAATTCTCCTTGAATTCCGGTGCGCTAAGTGGAGTGATCATCATCATCCAATATTCCGGCCTTACCAACGCTCGAGTTCTTGAAGTTGGTCAAGTGGAAGAATCTCAGACACTCTGACACGGGCCAAACCGTAATGTTCTAGACATCTGGGTCAGAACGTCTCCAAAACATCAGATGGGTCTCGTGGGCCATGGGCACCCAAGGTTCTCCGGTGCTTATGAAGGCCCCACCGGACAACCTACAGGACTTAAAGGATCTTCTGTAACATTAGTAACATTCTAGTACCAGATACCACAGGACACCTCAGGGGTCTTCTGGAGTGCAGGCCTTGATGGTTGAGAGCTTAACTATTGTTAGTCTTTACCTCCCAAACACTATTCCCAAAAATCCCACTGCAGCACCCCCCCGGCTGTCAGCTGTGTAACAGAGCATGTAAGAGACGCACACTGTTATCCAACTGACACTCCAGGAGTGCTTTCTTCAGCGAGCACACTAGTGCATCCATTTTGGATCTGGCCGGATTCCACCTCCTTTCTCTGCAATACATTTACGGCAGTGAAAGTGCAGCGTGAGAGCTGACTTAGTGCTGTTTCATCTCTCTGTTCAAACACCGGCATGGCGGTTATTCCTCTAGGAATATGGGATAGATCACGGATCTCCTATTACTGAGTACCCGGAACACAGAAGGTCCGCAACAGCAGCAGCACACCAATCAGCCATAACATTACGACTGTACGTTTTACCAGCTCCGCTGACCAGTGCTCCGGTGCTGCTGGAGTGTTCAAACCCCTCTGTACCACCGCTGAACTGGGAACATCTACAAGGTGGAGCAACTAGGTAGGAGTGTTTAAACACTCCAGCAGCACCGCTGTGTCTGATCCACTCGTACCAGAGCAACACACACTAACACACCACCACCATGTCACTGTGACTGCAGTGCTCAGAATGACCCACCACCCACATCCTAGCTGCTCTGTGGTGGTCCTGTGGGGTCCTGACCATTGAAGATCAGGGTGGAAGGAGGAGAATGAAGTCTGCAGAGATACAGATGGACACGAGGGGGTCATAATGTTATGACTGACTGTAAAGCTGAATTTCCCAACCATAAGGAATGAAAACAACAATTTTACCAGTATGGTTATTATTAAGACAGGCTCCTCCGGACGCCTCTCTGGTGATGATCTAATCATCTGCACCTGCTTCTAATTTTAGGTATTTGAAGTAATAAATCTGGGGGGTCGTAACTGTTTCCTCATGAGAAACATTCCGTTTCTATTAATTATACTTTAGAATTCATATTTTAAAGCCTTTTCTTCGGTTGTATGTTTATACTTTTAATGAAGGTCAATTGTTCACGGGGTGTCTGAACTGGGGTGCATTTTGTGTCCCCTTCAAAAATGGCTGTGACCGCAAGAAGGGCCAAAAATCACCCATCAGCTTCTTCCAAAAAGGCCGATATACAATAAAGCTGGATCGTAACCAACTTCATAAATTAAAAAAATGAAATAATAACCTTTAATTTCGATGTTTCTACGATATCATCGGGCTCTGTGGTGTGTCGTCCATCCGGAAACCCAACCATTTCCACACAAACGAGCCACTTCGGAAATAAGTCGTACACAGGTGGTAACCTGAGCCTGGAGGCAATGTATACACAATGTAATCTACAAGCACCTGACGACGGTAACATGATGGGCAGGGCCAAGAACGATAAACACCTGGAGACAAGAGGGCGGAGAAACAAGACACAGGAACGAGGCTGAGGGTAAAAACAAACATGTGACCAAACTGAAGGTAAACATGGAAATGTAGACAGAACAGGACAGATGTTGACGATGTTCTTTTTTATCTCGATATATCAGAATTTACGATATATTGACCAGCCCTCCACTTTGCGAAGCCTTCCAACAAAAGCAGCATCAACTCTTTTTAAAACCCTTGATTTCAGAAGAAAAAGTAAATGAGCAGGTGTCCCAATACTTTTGCCAATATAAAGTTCTGTCATGATCTGGCCCAGTGGCTCCAGCATGGTCCACACACTTCCCAGAAAACATGTGTGGCCTGTATGGGTAACCCAACGAGAAAGAAAGTTCTGTCCACCGGTTCCATGATGCCCACCAGAGTTCGTGATGGGATGAAACATGGGTTCCATCTGGGTTCTCAATGGCACATTGGGTCTCATATGAGATTAGGCTAGGCTGTAACAATGGGACCCATTTGGAAAGCCCAACTGAGTCCCAGTAACAACACATGTTCAAACCCACTTAGACCCCATGCCCATCTGGACCCCACGTAGCCCAAGTTTCATTTTATCATCGGCCAATCACAGCTGAACATCTTAATGTGTCACCTCCTGCTCCACCTACACACTCTCAAACAATCTATTCTCAGTAATAGCTCGACCTGGGGACGGGGTCATGGAGCCCAAGGCTCACTGATGCTCATAGAAGTTAGTGATGACACTGTTTCAGTAATGACAGCACTATTCCAGGAGCTCATGGAGATCAAGATTCACTGATACTCAAGGGGGTCCCACCTCATCACAGGACCTGCTGTTACATTAGTCTCACCACCAGATACCACAGGACACCTTCTGAGACTCTGAACCTCGATGAGTCAGAGCCGGTGTGGCTACACAAGAGGATCTACACTAAATTAGGTTTTAATGTTATGGCTGATTGGCTCCACTAGCTTACATCATAGCTCCCACAGCACACACACACACCCATGCAGAAATACACACTCTCTCTCTCTCTTTCTCTCTCTCTCACACACACATTCTCACACACACTCACACATATTCACACACACACACACACACAAACACACACTCTCTTTCTCTCTCACACACTCACACACACATTCACACACACACACACACACACATACACTCATACATACTTTCTCTCTCTCTCTCTCTCTCTCTCTCTCACACACACACACACACACACACGCACAAACACACACTTCCTCTGCAGTGCACGTCCTGCCATCAAGTGGGCACCATCCACGCGCAGGTATCGCCCCTCCCCCTCCACACCCTCTCTGCAGTGGACTGGTCCCACGCGCGAGGACACCCATGAATATCAGATTTACCCCCTATTACCCCCCCCCCCCCCCCTTTACCCCCACACAGCTCGCGCTCGTGATCTATTCCGTGTCGTTCCCGCGCGCAGGGGAGAGGGGTGGTGGTAAGGGGTAAAGGGTAAAGGGGGTGGAGGGGGGGGGTGCCTCTCCGTGCAGAAAGTTCCCCGCACTGCGGTGCAGGAGGCGCGCGCCACTGCGCGGGGCACTTTCTTAGCGCGCGCGGGGGGACATACCTGCACGCGCTCCAGGTTTAAAAACACCAAGTTCTGCAGACTTACGTGCCGAGCTGCGGTGGAGGAGCAGGAGGAGGAGGAGGAGCAGGAGGAGGCTCAGCATCCCCATCTTCATCCTGCGCGGTGCGCGAGCAGCAGCTCCAACTCTTCTGTCCTCTCTCTCTCTCTCTCTCTCTCTCTCTCTCTCTCTCTCTCCTGGTCCCTATCCGGCGCGGGGGCGCGCATCCGCAGCTGCGCATGCGGCGGGAACGCGCACAGCCTCTGCTTGGTGGTCCTGCAGCCCCTCAGAAGTTGTGAGCAGAGCTCGAGCAGAGGTGGGCTTGGAGGAAGGACACACTGCGCTTCACCCACCCGGGGTTGGGGGGGGTTTTATTGATGGTGGTAGTGGAGGGGTGTGTGGAGGGGTGGTAAGTTCCCAAGCTTTTCTGTCGAGGGTTCTCCACCTGATCCAGCGGCAGCTTCCAGAAGCCACTTTTGGGGGTCATTTTAGCCCACCTTCAGAGGGGCATCTGCAGACCGCATTGCCTGCCCACTCCATAGGTGGGAACGTCATGGTTCTGGACTGGCCTTTGTTCAAAGTGCAAAATGTTAAATGATTCTGCACTGGGGTGATGACACTGTTGCAGTAGTGATCACAGTAATGACAGCACTATTTCAGTAGTGATCACACTCGGTAATGACAGCATAATTTCAGTAGTGATCACACTCCGTAATGAGCACTATTTCAGTAGTGATCACAGTAATGACAGCACTATTTCAGTAGTGATCACACTCAGTAATGAGCACTATTTCAGTAGTGATCACACTCAGTAATGAGCACTATTTCAGTAGTGATCACAGTAATGACAGCTCTATTTCAGTAGTGATCACACTCAGCAATGAGCACTATTTCAGTAGTGATCACACTCAGTAATGACAGCACTATTTCAGTAGTGATCACACTCAGTAATGAGCACTATTTCAGTAGTGATCACACTCAGTAATGACAGCACTATTTCAGTAGTGATCACACTCAGTAATGAGCACTATTTCAGTAGTGATCACACTCAATCGTGACAGCATTATTTTGTTAGGGATTACACTTTCAGTAGTGACAGCAATGAGCTCCATCCAGTACTTCTGGGATGAGGTGGGGAGATGATCATCCAGCATCCTGATCTCACAAACACTTGTCACTGAATGCAATCAAATTCTCACACCAATGCTCCAGTATCTCGTAGTAGGCCTCCCCTGGACAGCAGCAACAGTTAATAATACCCTCGATTTCAGAAGAAACAATGATACTGGCGTCCCAGTAGTGCTGTCCATAAGCGTGTGTATACAGCCGAGCATCGTTTACACACACTCATACAGAAACGCGGGCAACATCCCAGAAAGACAGTAATACGGGGTAGTGCACCGTGGGCGGGGCAAAGTGGGATTTAGAGTGCAGCGGGCGAGCGAGGCAGTCTGGCCACAATTCCAGAGTATAAAAGGTTTTGGGCTTAAGAAGTGGGTTTGTGGGACAGGAACAGGAGCTCGGGTGAGATTGGGCGCCCAGGAGCATCGTAGGATTTGCAACGTTTCCAATCAAATTACGCTTCTTTCCCCGTAAGCCTCCACCCTCCCTCTCCCGTAACCAATGTGCGCCTGTGAATGTCATGGCATGTGTGATTGGCAGGGCAGTGGGGGGCTGTGATGAGAACGGGGGCTTTAAGGGACTTATCTTCATCTGTAATACATCACCGCTGCCTCTGCCAAATCAGTCTGAACACAATCACATGATTTATGCTGTTTAATCTGGTGTACCAGTTCTGTATTGTGGAAAAACAAGGCCGGAGCTGTTGTTATAATAACACACACACACACACACACACACACACACACACACAATATGTACAGTATTTGATTAAATGTAAGCAGACAGCAGAGCCCTACTCTACCAGCACCTCATCAATAATCACCAGTTACCCGGTCCTGATTGCTGTTATAGCCACTCTGTAACACCACCAACACCGTGTTTGACAGGTGATGTGGTTGTTGTGGTTCATACTTGGTGTGGTTGTTGTGGTTCATACTCACGTTAATCTTGGTTTCATCTTTCTGCAGAATATTATTACAGATCGAGCGGCTTTTACACTCGATTGTGTGAAGAAATGCATAAAATGTCTTCAAGTCCTGCAACGTTATTGCAATGTTATGGTCAAACGTACCGAATTAAAACTGAAAGTCCACTCTGGTTGTGCACAGATTAAAAAATGACCACTGTCCAAATAGCTGGACATACCTACATACATATATTAATATAATATACATTCATATATTCAGACACTGAACTTGATATTAAATTAATTAATTAAATAAATTAAATTAAACAAAAAAAAGAACTTTCACATGAATGTGTTCTTTAAACAATATTTGATATAATTAAATTTTTTAACATTTTAAGGAATTACATAAACTCTACACTACATTTACTCCATTTTAATTTATTTAAATATTTTGTTTGTTGCCAATAAATCCTTTTTAATTATTTAGAAACAGTTATTCTAATATTTCGAGACGCACTCTCTGTTCTAGTGCATCTCAAACTTTTGTTTCGTTTCTTATTTTAATTATTTTTAATATATTTTATATGAATTACATGGAAATTTATATATTTCAAGCGTTTCCAGGTTTTGTTTGAATTCTGATACTGATTTCTAATTTAGTTCAACCTGAATTTAAACATTGTAATAATGTGAGATAAAACTGATCAACAGTGTTTGATATAAAACCCGAAATTTTGATCACAAATGAACTTTTTTACATTAAAATTTCTGAAATAAAAATCACTAAACTAACCATCTGAACATTATATACACTGTTACACTACAACACCACTACACTATAACACTACAACACCACTACACTATAACACTATTAGACTACAACTCTATAACACTATTACACTACAACTCTATAACACTACTACACTATTACACTACTATACTGTAACACTACTACACTATAACACTATTACACTACAACTTTAAAACACTATTACACTACTATACTGTAACACTACTACACTATAACACTATTACACTACAACTCTATAACACTATTACACTACTATACTGTAACACTACTATACTATAACACTACTACACTATAACACTATTAGACTACAACTCTATAACACTATTACACTACAACTCTATAACACTACTACACCATTACACTACTATACTGTAACACTACTACACTTTAACACTACTACACTATATCACTATTACACTACAACTCTATAACACTATTACACTACTATACTGTAACACTATTACACTATTACACTACAACTCTATAACACTACTACACTATAACACTACTACACTATAACACTATTACACTACTAATGTATTACACTACTACACTATAACACTACTACACTATAACACTACTACACTACAACATTACTACACTGTAACACTACTACACTATAACACTACTACACTATAACACTACTACACTATAACACCATTTTTGTCAAATCCATCTGATCACCATCTGTTTCCTTCACATCCTGCCACTCCAGAGCTCTTCACCTCACAGAGGGAAAAGGCTCGAATGTGTGCCAGCTGGGAGGTCCAGCACAGGCCACGGATGTTCTCTTTGCTAAAGAGGTCGGTCACTTCTGCCTGTGTCCACTCATGGCTTGTACTGTTGCTTTGTCGGTTGAAAAGTTCATAGATTTGAGTTCCCTGTAGGTCAAACATGACCTTCCAGCATTTTCCTGCAAGTTCATCTGTCAAATCAGCTCATCAGGCTGAAAAGGTTCAAAATTAAGCATTTTTTGAAGTTTGGACTCCATCAATTCACAGTCAGACAGATTAGACCAGTCAAGACCATTATTACCCTCCTCAGGAGTGCTCCACCAACAAAGATCACACCAAGAGCAAGGTGTGTAATAGTCCACCAGCTCACAAAGGAACCCAAAGGAACTTCTAAGCTACTCACACAGGCTAATATTTATGTTCATGAGTCCACCACCAGGAGAACACCGGACAACAATGGTATCCACAGCAGGGTTGTAAGAAGAAGCTTCTGCTCTCCACAAAAATCATTGGTGCCCGTCTGCAGTTTGATAAAGATCACATGGACAAACCAGAAGACTGGAACAATGTTTTGTGGACAGACTGGATAAAAATAGAGGTTTTTGTATTTGTAGAATAGAAAAAAAATTCATTACAATTTAAAAATCCCGTCCCGTCTGTGAAACACGGTGGTGGTAGTATCAAGGTTTTGGCCTGTTTTGATACATCTGGGCCAGGACGGTTTGCCATCATTGATGGAACAATGGATTCTGAATTAAACCAGCGAATCTGTCTGTGAGCTGAATCTCTAGAGAATGTGGGTCATGCAAAAAGACAACGACCCTGTTCTACCAAAGAACGGTTAAAGAAGAATAGCTAATGTTCTGGAATGGTCCAGTCAAAGTTCTGACCTTAATGCAGTAGAAATGTTGTGGGAGGACCTGAAGCAGCAGTTCATGGGAGGAAACACACCAACGTATCAGAGCTGAAGCTGGTTTGTTCGGAGGAATGAGCAACAGTGTGGCTGCAGTTAGTGCTGCACAAGGATGTCACACCAGATACTGAAAGCAGAGGTTCAAATGCTTTTGCCCTCTCAGATATGGAATATTGGATCATGTCCATTAATAAATAGATGAGCATATAATATTTGTGTCTCATTGTTTGATTTTGTCCTCCTGATCTAGTTTTAGGACTTTAACCTCAGTGAGAAATATTAGATTTAAGGCCTTTATTAAAGGCTATGTTGTATTTGCTTCGTTCTACTGTGATGAAGACGTGAACCAGCTCGCCTCAGGCATGTCTGCAACCGTGCATTTCTCACAGCAGACACTGACGGTCTGACTGACAGGTCTCGTCATAGCAGCTGTTTTAACAGTAATCTCCTCGTCCCGCAAATGACTGCATGACTCATCCTGCTGCTCACGTTCATCACTGCAGAAGAAAAAGTGATCTTCTGAAAGCACCGTGATCCAGTAATTGCTGTTAGGCAGCCACCGATTCATCTTACACCAGAGCATTAATACACACACACACACACACACACACACACCAGCTGGATGCTTCGTTTGGCAATCAGAGATAAACTGCTATTTTTATCTGCCGCTGTACTCCACCAGACAAATCCTCACAGACCAGACCTCTGCGTGCTCTCCCCAGCTGAGCCAGCACTCAGCAGTCAGCACATTTCTTCGTCGTTTACACTGTGTGTCCAAAAGTTTGTGGACACCCCTTCTAATGAATGCATCCAGCCACTTTAGGTTGCACACACATGTGCAAATGCACACACAGCTTGTCTAGTCTCTGTAGAGAAGTTCTGCCTGCAGAATAGGACTAGAGGGGTATAAAGCCCCCCAGCATTGGGTTGTGGAGCAGTGGAACTCTGAGTTATCCACAGAGTGTTCTTTCAGAAATGGGTTGAGAAGGACCTGTGTTGACTTCTAGAAATGCTGGTGGTCCCTATCCATCATTTTCACCTTTGGGCCACAGTTCTCAGGAGATATCGCTCTCTCTCTCTCTCTCTCTCTCTCTCTCTCTCTCTCTCTCTCAGGATATCTGCTAGTACTGGTAGACCCGTATGAGTGTACCCAGATAGCATTTGGGCCAAACCTGGGCCATATTTGGCACAGATGTGGGCCACATTTGCATCAGCATCTGCTTTGTGACTCATTTTCCACACATCTAAGGAGACGTCCACTGCACTGTACAACCTCCTGTCACACACCCTGCAGATATTTAAAGCCTGATCGCCTGACCTGGGCTTCCGGGTCTATAGCCCCATATTTTTTAATGAACTTCAAATGTTATAACGAGCACCAGCTCCCTCCGGACCCTGAACCGCCAAACAAAAGTGACTTAGTCTGTCTGCCGAACCCCCTTCAGACCTCATCAGAAGAAGAACCCCTTCACTGGCTCAGCCCCAGAACCTCGTTTCAGGTTTACTCACAGATAGATTTGGTTATTTAAATCTATATGGTCCTCTCAGTTAAGTTTCAAAGCATATTATTCAACGGGATACTGACTGGCTGGGAAGTGGTCAGGTGGTCAGGTAGGCATGATCACGTTTTTGGAACTTAAACCTACACAAATGTTCTTAATGTGGCCCCAGCCGAATCATACCTAATAAAATGGAAACTCTGTATGTGGCCCTATAGCAGGATTTCTCAGGGTTCCCCTGTGGTCTGGGGACCATCTGGGGACCGGGGACCACCAGTGGGCCATGAAGCACCTTCCAGTGGTCCGCAGGACAATCTTCAGAGTGAGGCAGTGGTCCACAAAGGGTTAGAAATGGCACTTTAAATCATAAATCTGGCCTTAATTCTCATGTTTTCATTGTCAGAAATATAAGCGAAGGTAGAGTTAAAAGTAGAGTCTGTGAGGTGGACAAGGTTGAGAACCCCTGCACTACAGCACAGTTATTTTATGCCCACTAGATGGCACAACTGACCCATATCCAAATTCACTCAGCCGAGATGTGGGCTGCCCAGTGCAGCTTACAGTGCGTTTCAATCAAATTAGGTCTGTACTAAAACCAAAGTTTTGTCTACCCTCCATGTCCATGTTCTTAGATAAAGTGGCCACACTTAGATCAGAAACCACCACAGCATGTCTGATAGTGATTACTGAACACTGGTGTGGTTTCAGGCCAGTCTGGTGGTTAAGTCATACAGATGTTAACTGGTGCAACTTATAGGAAGCATCAAATAAACATATACACACCAGTCAACTGGTAAATTGTATCAGGACCACCGCAGAACAGGTACTATGTTCCACTGCTCCACAGCGAAATAATGGGGGACTTTATACCCACTGGGGGACTCTAGCCCACGCCTGGCATTGGACATGGTACCAATAGGTGCATGCTTGTTTATCTGCTAAAGGGACTAGACGAGCTGTGTGTGCATTTGCACATCTATGTCAGCAGTGGGATGTGCCCAAATATTTACATGGTGTGTGTCTATGCAATGGAAATGTATGATGGCTGCCATAAACCTGTAACAACCTCCTCTTTATCTTCCCCATCACTTCCCTGAACCAGTGCGTAATCACCCCAACACCATCATCCCCCCATACTCCCCCCGTCCTGTGGGGTGGTCCCCACTGCGTATTGTCCGGAAAGGTGTGTACATGTGAGGAAAACACACAATAATATTGTGGGACATTTCTGATTCATCACTTACCACTCATGCATTGCTGGAGTCTCACTAATCCAGCGTCCTGTGAGGCTGGTGTGAGAACAGGCTGAAAAACAGGTCTAATGATGTGGCTGCTTGGTTAATTCTCTGTGGTGACCTCTGCACATAAACAAAGCCATTTAGCCAAAGTCACTTCGGGCCTCATTAGTTGCGGCATGCTTGTAAATTTGCGGCCTCACCTGCAAAAACACGAGCCGAGGCCTGCAGAAGCCCGTAAGCATGTTTTTTTAAAAGACATCGGTGGCTTTTCTCGTGAGGGTGCTGCTTCTCGCTCGTTCCCAAGTACTGTTTACGATTACTCGACTGACCACCGCAGAGCAGCTATTATGTGGGTGGTGGTGCACACTCAGCACTGCAGTCACACTGACATGGTGGTCACATGAGTGGATCAGACACAGCGGTGCTGCTGGAGTGTTTAAACGTCATCAGCTCAGAGGTAAATGAGTGACCTACTAATTCAACTCTACGGGACACTGAGTCGTTAATATTAAACGGTTCATATTTACGATTCACGATCAGGGCGGCCCGACTCCACTGACGGAAGATCGGAGGAGTACAGATTGGATTATAGACTCCCCACATTACAGGATAATCTTGGAAGATCATCATCTGGGTTCACCCTGTAGGCGGGAGACCTTTGCGATTGACGGAAGGAGCAAATCGGGCTAAAAATCGGCCCGATTATCCCGTAGCGTGACTCAGTCATTAGCAAACCCCTGCTATATTGATATTATTGTGCGTTTACTTCAGTTGGATCTTCTTATAAGTATAACGACTTACTAACAAACATTTTAAATGGTAATGTTAGTCACTCTTCAGTTTACGAGTTGGCCTGTTAGCTATTAGCAACATAGCTATCCCCATTTTTACGCTGGGATTCTATTTTACACCGTAGATTGACGGTCAGATTTCTTCGTCTTTATTTTTTCTCGTACTATTTAAAGAGTCAAAATGTCTTTCCACAGTTTAGTGAACCCCTAACTGCAAACTGCTGAAGTTCATTTATCGGAAGAATTTTTTCAATGTTATCGTAACTAAATCCTTGATCTCCGGTCGGGTCCTGCTCACCAGGTGTATATTAGAAAACTGATGTCAACGTCTGGCCGTTTTACGACTGCTTTTAGACTTTTAGAAAGCGAGTGTTTCATTGATTCATCTGTTTTAATCTTATTTGCATCTGGTGCTTGTGGTTTATTTGCATCTGGACGACTTTGAAAGCACCACCAGGGGTTTACCTACAGGCCTTTAACAGCAGGCCTGGAATCCATGTCTGAAGTTCTCACAGGCAGAAGGACCATAAGCCAGGATTCCATGTGCAGTGAAGCAGAACGGCACTTCGGACTTCGGTGATAGGCCTGCAGAGAGCTCGATGTTTTGGGAATCTCGTAGGACTTTACAGAAGCTACTTGTGGGGAATTGGAGATGTTGTGGCATCCTTTGACATCCTTTACATTTCCGTTCCAGCTGAGGAAGACTAGACTTAAGACAAGGAGATAGAGAGAGCTGACAAAGTTCTCTTGGAAGCATTAAGGGTGTAGAGTTAGATTCCATACAGTTCTATAACAGTGGGATGCAAGCTAGGGTGCTGGGGGCGACCACCCCCCACCAAGGAACAAAACAATCATACCCGTCTACCAAACAAACAAAAAGATCAACCCATGTGTGCATGCTCAACCTGCATACAGACTCAGAAAGAGGGGGCGGGGCTAATGACATCACTACACCTATTGGGTTAAGAGGAAAACAAGAAGGGAGAGGCTGTTTGTTCTTTCTTTGCTCACGCGGTCTTCAAATTTCAGAATAAAAGTCCCAAGAAGTAATAATACTTATAAATATGTATATTAAACAATAAATCATATTCAGGGTGTTTTTTTTAATTTTATTTGGATTCCTTTCTGTTTAATCATTACAAATAATTCATCAAACTTCTTTTCAGCTCAAAAACATTCTGGATGATCAATTACCAACAGGATTTCGGAGATGTTTTACATTTTATAGCCAAATTCATACAAATATCTAAATTCTGTATGTTTTCAAATCTCAAATTAAGACAAATTTGAGTAGCCTGGGATCCGGGATGTTGTGATCCGAAGTATTGATATGTATTGCAGTTTTGGGCTGAAATTAGGTTCATTTCAGCAGTAAAATCCTCCCTCCAGTAAGTGTTCAGTGTGTTTGGTTTGGAAAGGCTGAAGAACCTGCCTTTCTCAGGCCTGTGAAACCAAGCTGTCTGTCGTTATTGGACAAACAAACAAATAAATGCCAGATTGTCACGTCTGGCATGTTGCTGAAAACTCATACAGTGTCAGCCAGTTACAGAAATATGAGCTCATGGTTAAACCCTCCTTATTTCAGACGTTCCCTGAAGCTTCATTCGGTCTAATTTATAATGGCCTTTTTTCAGTTATTCGTTATTAAAGTGGCCTGCAGCTCTGGAGGTCAGGTGGGGTTGGAGATGGCACAGCGTTATTGGAGTCTGGGATTTATATCATTAATAAGAAGATTCCTCAGCCATATTAAAATGCAATAAACCAAACTCTAAAGCTAGCATAGAAATGAGGTCTGGGAGCAGGATCAATCTGATCGAGCCAAACAAGCAGCATGACCAAGATGGACCATGCAAGATGACCAGCATTACCAAGTTTGACTAATCTGGTACTAGCTTGACCTGCATGATAAACAAGATTTAACTGGTTGACTGGCATGACCAGTGTGACCAAGCTGGTTGACTGGCATGACAAGAAAGACCAGCGTGACCATGCTGGTTGACCTGCATGACCAAACTGGTTGGCTGGCATGACCTGCGTGACCATGCTGGTTGACCAGCATTACCAAGCATGACTAAAATGCAACACTGTACTGGTCAAGAGCTGGTTAACCAGTTAATTTACCAGTATAGGCTGTTTTGGATTACCAGCTTTTCAACCATCTTGACCATCAAAGATAAGCTTATCTGAAACCAGCTTCCAGCAAACGCTGGTCTGGATATTTCAGCCAGTTGATTTGTTGTCAAACCATTACAGTGCTCAGGTGTGTTCAGGTGTGTTTAGGGGTGTTTAGGTGTGTTTAGGTGTGTTCTGAAACCAGGCAGCGCAGCTATAGTTCAGCATCTTCCACTGAACTAGATATCTAGCTCTGTCAGTGAAAGCCTGGCACCATATTACTGCTGTGCTTTACAAACCCCAGACTGGGGCTGTCATCAAGTTCCACTTTACCGTTTTAAATAACCATGACTACAGCTGAACGCTCACAGCATGGTGTTTGCCTTATCAGAGTGTCAATGGCTGTCCAGCAACACGTCCATAATGAAACTGGTGTCGTTCTGCTCTATTTGACACCTATGGTCAACAGTGGAGGCAGACAGAGTAACCTAAAACCACTCTGCAGGAAAAATGCTGTAACTTTAATGAAAGGAACAATGTACAGATGTACAAGGAAGAGTAGCAACCGAAAACAAACGTCCAGTAAAGTACAGGGATTAAATAACTGAGTACTGACGGCCCTATAGAACATCTACCTTGTCCTTCACCTTATTCTTCAATGGTCATTATGTGGGTGGTGGGTCATTCTCAGCACTGCAGTCACACTGACATGGTGGTGGTGTGTTAGTGTGTGTTGCTGGTACGAGTGGATCAGACTCAGCGGTGCTGCTGGAGTGTTTAAACACTGTGTCCACTCACTGTCCACTCTATTAGACACTACTACCGAGTGTCTCCACCTTGTAGATGTAAAGTCAGAGACAGAAGCTCATCTTTTTGTGATGGTCGTCTTCTAGTCCTTCATCGGTGCTCACAGGACACTGCCCACAGGACGCTGTCGGCTGGACATTTATAGTTTTTGGACTGTTCTCAAGCCAGAGTGACACTGAGGGGTTTAAACACTCCAGCAGCACTGCTGTGTCTGATCCACTCGTACCAGCAACACACACTAACACACCACCACCATGTCAGTGTGACTGCAGTGCTCAGAATGACCCACCACCCACATAATAGCTGCTCTGTGGTGGTCCTGTGGGGTCCTGATCATTGAAGACCAGGGTGAAAGGAGCTGATAAAATGGATAGTGAGTGTAGAAACAAGGAGATGATAACCATGTTATGGTGGATCTGTGCAGCTCTTCCATACAACCACACTAACCGTATACTGTACTGTGCGTGTTTGATTCGGCTGAGTTTGAACCTTGTAACCTGTGTAACCTTCAGTTGACGGTGTTGGATTTTAAAAGGACACTGCTGAACCGCTGAGTGTCTCTCTGATCCGGAGAGGCATTAACTTACTGCTGCTGGCCACTACACAAACACAGCTGATCCAGGAGTCCCTTAGACACACACTGACCTATAGACACACACACGCACACACACACACACACACACACACACACACACACACACACACACACCCTGTATATTCACACATATGATCCCACTGCCCACATGCCAGACAAGCCACATCAGTTTAGTCTGTCTGCCAGTTTGTTTATGTGCCAGAGTGTATGGAACTTCACGCAGGCTGGCAGTGTGTGTGTGTGTGTGTGTGTGTGTGTGTGTGTGTGTGTGTGTGTGTGTGTGTGTGTGTGCGCACATATTGTCAGTGGTTTAATATTTAATATGTTTATGCAGTGAGGGGTCATTTAGTGTCATTAAATGACCATCTGCTGTCACTGCAAACATATCAGACACAATGCTAAACTCCTCATACAATCAACCGTAGATGTGTTCTAGATCATATATGTAGACAATAGCTAATTCTAACAATCAGATGTTTGTGCATTTGGATCGTTCTACTCAGGGCACACTCGGAAATCGACAATGACCAAAAATCTCCAGACCTCCAGAATCCAGTTCAGGAACATTTTCTGTTTCTAACTGTCCAGGTGCAGAACGTCTTCTTTGATTGCTTGTGATCAGGTTTCTAACATTAGGAGGAGGGACATGTAGTCCATAAGTTAATTAAATTGAGATTGGACACCTATTTACATATGCAGTCCTTACGTATTTGCCAGGTAGGGCAGTGACCACCTTGATGCAGACTTAGTTTTCGAGATGCTTCGGTGTTTGCCGTTTCTGACCACCACCGAACGTGGTTTGGGTGATCAGCTTTCAAACATTCCTGTAAGTTGTAACTGGTTGTCCTTCCTTGGAGCACTTTTTGTAGGTACTGACCAAGCCCTGAAACACCCCCACAAGACCTGCCTGATGTTTTCAAGATGTTCTGACCCAGTCTAGCATCATCTAGTTTACTTAGTGTCTAAAATGCAGAACCGATCCCTTGACAGATACCACTGTAGAGGAAGATTATCAGTGTCAGTGGTACTAATGTTATGGCTGATTGGTGTATGGCCTAATGGAAGAATCATTAGAAGAAGGATCACAAGAGCTCAGATCTTAAGCGGGGGTGTATGAAAGACAAAAGCTTTAAGTGTTGTGGCGTATCTGATGGGGGTTTGATGGTCTACAGGTCTTGTATTGGTTGTTCCGTGTCCCGTTTTCTCAGAATCTTTGGGTCATTTTCTAAGTCCACTCCTGTTCTCTAATTATAGACCTGTATTATCTTGCATATGCTCTACACATCCCCCTTTCTGGTTAGTCAGTTCAGCTCAACACCGGCGTTCAGTTTCACACATAGCTTGTATAATCTCCACAGCATTGCCAGCAGAATGCAGACCCTCCAGACCACCTGCCCATGGGCCTAAGGTCACTGTGTCCAATGCTGAGCATCAGCTAGAGGGGTATAAACCCTGAAGCATTGGGCTGTAGAGCCATGGAACAGTGGATGGAGCTCCATCTAGTAGCTTTAGGATCAGCTGCAGTGCAATCAAATCCTCACAGCAATGTTCCAACATCCACTGAAAGACCTTCTCAGTAGAGAAGAGGTGGTTACTGCAGCAAAGCTTGACCAAAGTCACTGGATAAGCAGGTGTCTACAAATGTCGAGACATATACTAAAAGTCCAAAAGTTTGTGGACACCCCTTCTAATGAACGCATTTAACACAATTACATCGTACACATTGCTGATACAGATGTGCAAATGCACACACAGCTTGTCTAGTACCTGTAGTGAAGTACTGCCATTAGAACAGAACTCTCTGATACAACGCAGATAGACATGAACCTTTTGGAACCTGTGATCTAGAGGGGTATAAAGCCTCCCACAATTGATCTGTGGAGCAGTGGAACTGTGTTCTGTGGAATGATGGAGCTCCGTCCAGTACTTTTGGGATGAACTAAGGAGCTGGGAATGAGGTGGGGTGGTGATCATCTAACATCCTGACCTTACTAATGCTCCTACTATAGTGTTGCTAGGTGGTCGCTATGCTATATGGAAACCAATCAAAATACAAGCCCAGGAGAAATGTTGGATATGGACCCTTTAAACCCACTTCACAAATGTACTTGAAGTACTAACATTTCCAGACATACGAGTAGCATTCTGCCCTCTCACCATCTTTTGGGGCAGTTGGGGAACCAGCCCTGTGACTGGAAGGTTGCTGGTTCAATTCCCTGAACTGGCAGGACATGACTGACGTGCCCTTGAGCAAAGCATTTAACTCCCAAGCTGTTCCCCGGGTGCCATGGATAGGGCTGCCCACCCCTCTGGGCATGTATGCTCACTGCCCCCTGGTATGTGTGTGTGCGAGTGTGTGTGTATCACTGTGTGTGGATGGTTTAAATATGGAGGACAAATTCCCCTGTATACAGGACAGTGGGTCTTTGTGCACGTTTATGTTTACATATCCCCCAAAATCCACTGTTCTTTAGTACATGGATCAGGGGGGAATGTATTTACTGCCCTCCCTTTACTGTAACTACCCCCACTCCACCCCACCCTGAGCACCAGTGAGCAGCTTTCTGCGGTAATTACTCTGCAGTTTCTGTGGAAACGTCTTATATGAAGTGCTATTAAGAAAGCAATCAAGAGATTGTTAAACAAACACACACATTCAAAAGCACACGCCTCTCGTAAGCGAGGGGCCAAGGGGGTCCGATGTTCCTGAACCTTATACATCTCACACTGATCTTTTCCTAGTAGTCTGTAATGGAGTAATATTATTCGCAGAATCGGATTCATGATGTAACATCTATCAAGAGTATCTGTGTCTGACACACACACACACACACACACACACACACACACAGAAGTTTGGCAGTGATTCGTGAGTTCTGAGTACTTTCACACAGTCTGGAAGCTATAAATAGAGCAAGGCCTCTGGATGGCTGCCCACTCTTCCTTAACCCTTAACAGCCAGCCCTGAAGTCTGTCTGCACTTATACACATCCTGTGTTCACACACACACACACACACACACACACACACACACACACACACACACACACACACACACACACATCTGTATTATTGTATATACAAGACCCTGTACCTGAGTAGAAGATGACCCAATCTCCAAAAAGCAAGTTGATCCAAAAGCGTACTAATGCAACACCCCACCCCTTTTTGGGACGAGCCCCAGGACTCTGCACAGTCAATCAACACCGCTGGTCCACAGCCTGCAAAGAATCAATACCCCCTGGACAGGGTGCTAATCCATTCTGGTGTGGTGGTTCCCTGTTCTGCTGTGCGGAAACACCTGACCCTCACAAAAAAGTTAAAGAAATGTTTTCCCGCATCCTCACCACCAGCGTGAGAAGTTCGCAAAGGAGCTTCTAAACAAACCTAACGCTGTTTGGAAACAAGTTCCATGGAATGTTTGGAGAAAATGTGCACAGAGTTTCATGAACAGAACACCTCTCCAACTGTGAAACACAGTGAATCAATCATGTTTTGGGCTTGTGCTGCAGCCAGTGCCATGAGGAACCTTTCATCACACATCAACATCTGGAAATCAGCCCTGTCATCAGTCCATGTCTTGAAACATCTGGACTCTCCCACAGATCCTGTTATAATGGATAGCAGGGGCAGAACTTACCCCCTTAGCAACCAGTCGGGACCAAACTTTAGTTGGTGGGGGGAAGGAAGGAAAAGCAGGATCTAAAAGCAGGAAAGTAGAGTGCACTCAGCAGTCTAATGTACTTCTACTATGATCTGAGAATCACAGGTTCAAATCCCAGGTCATTCTGCTTGCCATAGCTGGAACAGGGGACCCGGCGCTCTCCTCCGAGCATGTTGGCTGCCCAGTGAGGATGCAATGATGGCAGGTGGTTGAGGTGGTGGTTGACTTCACATGTATCTGAGGAGGCATGTGTTCAGCCTCATCCTCCCAGAAGCATCGTATGTGATAATGGGAAAGTCCTAATCAGGTTGGGGAACTGGTATTAATAAATTGGGGAGAAATGGACATGGAGACATGGCATTAGAATTTTGAGGTAGAAATGATTCTGATTTAATGACACTTCCTACAAAAAACAATGTTTAGCAGTGACAACCCTGATACCCGTCAAAGGGGGTTGTACTCAATACTTACCTAAGAGGGTGTCCAACCCTTTGGCCGTAACCTTCAACATCATAACGGCAGTACTCATAATTAACATCAGTGAAATGGACCCTAAAATAGAACCCTGTGGTTCTCCACAGGATATGCCAAACCAAAAGGTTACCAAATAATTCACAGTAAGGCAAGGCAAGGCAAGGCAACCACATAACAACCTGCTGGGACACCACAGTAACAGGTTAGCAACAGAATTGCAACCACTTGCAGCGACATACCAACCACCTAGCAACTGCATAGCAAGGTCTTATTAACTTTCAGTGGAGGCCAGTGTAAAAGTATTTCATTCCAAGTCATTTTGGACCATCTATCCATGTCAGTTCATTATGTCAAAAAGTGCAAACCAAAGCACACGCATGCAATATTAATGGTGTTCACACCCGAGGCTACCACCAGTATCCCATGTTTAAGCATTATTTAATGGAGTCGTCTGGCAAAAGGGCAAAGCTACAGTTTCCACCCCAATGTTTGTGTTCAGTTAAGACATGCTTGGTGTCTCAAGTTTGGCTTCTTTAGTTTTACACTGAAGGCTACGTTCACTAACTCAAATGCACTACGAAAAGCATGCATGTGTGAATATAATAATGATGGAAGTGATTACAATATTGGGTCTGTTGGGCCTCTGGATATGAGATTAGATGTGGTTGTTCATGGAGGTGTACAGGTTCCGTACGGCACCCTGGGGCACATTTACCCCCAGATGTTGCAGTTGGTCCTGTAGATCCTGTACACTCATAGATTACCAAAGCTGACATCCAACTGCTCCCATAAAATGCTCGATTGGCAATTAATCTGGTGACTAAGCCGGACAAAGTGTTGCAATTTGGCTGAGACATTCCTGGGAAACCCTTGCATTATCCTGCCACATCGCTGAGCTGTTAGTGTCCCTTGTATCTGTACTAGGGGTGACCAGCTGTCATATGCGATGTTCTCCGGATCATCACACCAGCAGTTGGGGCAATGGGTTGCTCCACAGCAAAGGCAGGATTGAAGAGCTCACCACAAGGCCTCCTTACTCAAACCTGACTTTCGTCGTAGCCCAATCGGAACCTGTATTCATTCAAGGGTGTAAACCAGACAGTTGGCAACTGTCTATTGCTGAGGCCAGTGCCTTGTAGTGGAGGTTCGGCACTACTTTACAGGAGCTTACAGGCTGTTGGTTTTTTTTGGGAGAGGTCATTTACTTCAGGAAAGGCAGCATTCCCATCCCCCACAGCCTCGGTTTGACTTCCGATGATGACGCAGGTGAATAAGGTGAATCATAACAGTGCTAGCAGTCCTCTCCAAGCCCTGTTCGTCTGCAGTGTTACTCACTTTTACGGATCACCTACACTGGGAGAAAAGGGAAAAGTGTGTTAATGAAATTTTCCATCTTGTGCAAGCCTTTTCACGACATAACCCAACCCGATCCTGCTGCTCACAGCAAAACAGAAGGAGATAAGAACCAGCTGACGGATAGCTGCTCTGATTTCAACTCAAAGATATACTAAAACAACACTGAAGCAAAAACACTGACGCTCTTATCGACACCGAACATCGGAGTCACAACAATAACCAGGAAGAAACAGAGGGACACTCATACACATATACACGCACCAAAGCGTGCACACACTCACACACACTCTCAGGATAGGATGGAATTAGGGAGTAAGGGTGAATAAGACAAAACAGCAGCTAAGTCAAACAAACAGTGCACTGCAGAGAGAGCCACCAGGACAAAGCCCACATGCTGTACGCTATGTGCACATTAAAGAGAGGGGGAGATAAGACATGCTGGAATCCACCATCTCTCGATGATCTGGCCTCCGTGTCCGTATCTCCAAAAGGCAGAAAGTTAAAGATGAAACAGCATTTAAGCAATACCAGTCATATCATTTTAGTTTAATACCATTTTAGTTGTGAAAAAAGTAAAAACGCATAGGTCCTCTAGGACATTTGAGCTCAGATAACTTTGCCCGAGGTCTCAGACCTTAATCACACTTCTCTAACCTACAAAACAGCAGCCATGGGTTCTTCTAAGCAGCTGCCTAGCACTCTGACAATGAAAAAGGTTGAGGCCCACAAAGCAGGAGAAGCAATAAGAAGATAGTAAAGCGTTTTCAGGTTTTGCCATTTCCTCAGTTCGAAACGTAATTAAGAAATGGTCGTTAACAGGATTAGAGGAGGTCAAGATTAGGTCTGGAAGACAAGACCTTCAGGAGACTCTGGAGTTGTGATAAATTGTTCTATTGTTCAGTAACACCTGCGCAAATATGGCCTTTGTGAAAGGGTCATCAGAAGAAAACCCTCCTGTGTCCTCACCACAAAATTCTGCGTCAGAAGCATTTTGGAAACAAGTCCTGTTTTCATGCCTTTTGGAGATAATTGTCATCTTCAACTTGCTCAGCTGTTCACAGAAGCAGTAAATTTGACCAGTGGTGCCCAAACTTTTGCTATGTGATACAGTCCACACTCTCACTCCTAAAGATCACAGACCCAGCAGACCGGGTTACGACTCTGAGCCAGAATTTTGGGTCAAGCGTTGGGTAACTCTGGGTCTCTGGGTAACACAACCAAAGTTTTGATTGGGTTTTGATTATTGTTGTGCATTGCAAACCAACTTGAACACCAATGCAACCACCTAGGTTACCATAGCAACATCATCGCAACAACATACTAACCACCCAGAAACAATAGCTATGGTGTCGATTAGTTGTTGCTATCCTAGATTGTTTTTATGGTGTTGCTAAGTGGTTACTATGATACCCAAGGAAGTTTCTATATTGTTGCTAAGTGGTTGCTAGGTAGTTGCTATGGAGACGCTAAGTGGTTGCCAAGTTTTCGGAGATGGTTTTAATGGTCATGCTAAGTGGTTACTATGGTATCCTCTGAACTTTCTATACTGTTGACAAGTGGTTGCTAGGTTGCCATTATGGTGTTGCTGGATACTTGCTAGGTGCTGTCATGATATTCTAGATGGTTGTTATAGTGTTGCTATTTGTTTACTTCTGTCAGAGGTTAACAAGTCGTTGCCAGATGGTTGCTAGGGTGTTGCTAGGTGGTTGCTTTGGTTGGTTTTCCGTACACAGTCATGGTAAAAACCCAAATCAAACAAACAAACAAACAAACAAACAAAACTCATCAAAGGATGTCTGGAGTTTTCCAGAATCAGTCGAACCAAATTCAAAGCATTATGTTGGAAAGCTCACAGTGCTTGTTTCCCAACATCAAACAACAGTGAAACACGGGGGTGGCAGCAACACCCAGTGGGGTTCTTTTCTTCAGCAGGACTGGGGACCTTTAAAACTGGAGGACAAGTGGACAGTGCCAAATAACACTGGGACAAACTGCCAGGGTGTCTATAAAGGTAACCAACTCCTCACTCCTGATTCTGCAAAGGGCAGTTCCACCAAGAACTGGAGATTCTGATGTCCTTTTTTAAGACCTGCTGACAAAAACCGAGTTCTGACTTCTGAAAGGGCAGATGGGTGTGCAATGAAATACTGCCTGGAACAATCTGTGTGAGTGCCGTTTGTAATCCAGACTAATCCGATGACTTTAAATGGGCTGAATACTCTTGCAAGGCACTGGATTATTTGAACGGGATGATTTTGATCTTTTAATATCGTGGAGTAAAGCGTCTCCCTCGGCAATAATAAACGAATAAAGACTTGCTAAAAAAGGAAATGGAAAAATAGAGAGAGGGGAAATGCACGAGGTTAGGTCTAAGATCCAGAGCCTCGGAGCGAGAGATGATGAATCCAGGGGCAGGCGGAGGGAGGGGAAGTGGGGGATAAGGATAGCAAGGGGGAGAGGATGGAGAGAAATAGAGAGAGAGAGAGAGAGAGAGAGAGAGAGAGAAGGGGGTCAGAAGTTTAAGACGGCTCTATTTTCCCCCTCTGTGCCCTCTCCATGACACCCCCCTTCCTCCACCACTCCATCTCTCCGGCCCCCTCTCCTTCCTGCTCTCACTTTCTCCCTCCCTCGGCTGCCTCTCTGTTACACTCGCGCAGCAGATGTGCCTGAATGTTCAGTGATGAAAACGTCCGACAGAAAATAATACAGTACCTCAGACTGGAGGGACAGTTTTCCATGGTGTTAAAGGAGCAGTTCAGCATAAATCCCACAGTTTTCCTCCGAGGCAAACTCCACGAACAGGACTCTGTAACTTACAAAAACATGCAGTGAGTGAAATGAAATGAAAAACTAGTGAATTTTAATTAAAATGATCAGCAATTATATCTGTTTTCAATCATTATGATGCTCAACCTGCATACAGACTCTGACTGATCAGAGAGAGGGGGCGGGGCTGATGATCAACCTGCACACAGACTCTGACTGATCAGAGAGAGGGGGCGGGGCTGATGCTCAACCTGCATACAGACTCTGACTGATCAGAGAGAGGGGGCGGGGCTGATGCTCAACCTGCACACAGACTCTGACTGATCAGAGAGAGGGGGCGGGGCTGATGATCAACCTGCATACAGACTCTGACTGATCAGAGAGGGACGGAGATAATGATGTCAAATTTCAAAGTTAAAGTCCCAGGAAGGGATAATGCTAATATATAAATAATGAAAATAATAAGGGACATTCAGATTGCTTCTCATATAATTTGGACCACTGTCACATATTTTGAAGAACTTCATATTACGAACATCCTTGTCAATCTAATCATTACAAATAATTCATCTTTTTTTCTTTCTTTTTTTGCGTTTTAAGCTGAGATGCTACTACATTTCTGATCCAAACATGGTCAGATTTTGAGAGGTCTAGGACAATATGTGTTATGTGGGACTGATTTTTTGTGAATAAAAGTACATTCAACTACAAAAGCATCGCACAAAATTAGACAAGGACAGTAGGACAGTAGTTTCTGAGATGACCTCCAGGGTAAAAGTGAACCACTGGAAACACCAGACTCAAAACACAGTCTTTACACAGCGGTCCAGACGAGGATCAGTGGTATCTGACCCTTGTCTTCCTGGGCACCAGTAACTCCACTAAAAGGAAAGGGGCACTGAACTCTTCCATAACATTATGACCACCACCTTGTTTCTACTTCATGTTTATCAGAGAGTCCTATTCTATTGGCAGTACAGCTTAGTGTGTGTGTGTGTGTGTGTGTGTGTGTGTGTGTGTGTGTGTGTGTGNTGTGTGTGTGTGTGTGTGTGTGTGTGTGTGTGTGTGTGTGTGTGTGTGTGTGTGTGTTTTTTTTTTTAAATGGTGCCTGTCTGGAGGAGAACGTGACCCTCCATCGAAAGAACGTACAAATAAAACTATGTCCAAACTCCATCAATTGTTGGTTGTGGCCACAGTAATTAGACAGTGTACAGAGTAGATGGAGGAGGGGGCAAACCTGTCTTAATGATGACATGGGTGGTGCTGGGGGTCATCTCTTTATTTAAACGGCCGTGCATTTTCCTTGCAAATTTCTTCACCAGCATCTGCAGAGATGAGAAAAACATTTCAGTGGTGTTGGAGCAAATTTGCAGCCTTGTGTCTCCTGTAAAGCTGCTTTACATGAGAAGGAAACAACCTCATCTTTCAGACAAAGTCAGTGTTGATTTTATTCCAGGTTATTTTAGAGCATCCCTATTGGTCCATTCATTGTGAAACTCTAACACAATATAATGAACTGTCAGATTCACAGAATGGAGGAAAATAAAAAGATGACAACACTGAGATCCAAGGGTTTGTTTCTGATTATGATATACAGTGCAGCTGCAAAGTTTTCACAGCACTTCACTTTTGCATATTTTATGTTACAGCTTTATTCCAAAATAAACTAATTTTCCCCCTCAAACGTCTACACACAATATCCCACAATGACAAAGTGAGAAAAAGGTTTTTTGAAATATTAAAAAAATAATAAATAAAACAAAAATATAACATTTATATACATATTCATATATTGAAGCACTTTTGGCAGAAATTACAGCTTCAAGTC
>CM067520.1:25318565-25343645 GCA_034509495.1 Acestrorhynchus altus | reverse complement strand
CCCCCCCCACACACACACAACACACCCCGTCTCTCATCACAGTGCTCTCATTTGCTCCCTCACCCAAAACTTCACACTCTCTTGTTAATGTAACCACACACACACACACACACACACACACACACACACACACACACACACACGTGTTCCTGCACTATCTAAATAAATAAACCTTCCTTCATTTCCACAGCCCCAAAACCCCTCACATCAGGTGATGACGTCACCGTTAGGTACAGGCTGAGGGTCATTGGGAGATTACGCAGAACCGAGGCCTCGAGCAGCCCAGTGTAATAGTACGTGCTGTCACCCAGCAGTGCGGAACCACAGCCAATCCAGGTCTTCACTGGGAAAATTAGAAATAAATCATGAATTAACCATTTTAATTCATAAATCATTAACATTATGTAGCAGTTTTACTTCAAAACAGCAGCTTCATCATGTTAATTCTCTGACTGTTACAGGGAGAAAATTCCCGCTCGGTCGGAATGCTGCTCCTGCACTATGGAACGCTCCAGAACTATCCAACGCCCCTGTCCATGAGGGGGCGCTCATAGTGTGATTTGTATTAACAGTAGTGGAATAAAAGTGAATTATCCTCTGTATGGTAGTGACGGCTTTACCAACATTGAGCTCCACTGTCGTTATTGTGAGATACTTATTTACATGAATGAAGTCATTACGTTAATTATCTTGAGATATAAGTGATTATTGGGAGGCGATTTCTCACCTTAAGACTTTTCTCATTATTTTGAGATGATTCTTCTTGGTTTTGAGACTTTTCTCATTATTTTGAGATGATTCTTCTTGGTTTTGAGACTTTTCTCATTATTTTGAGATGATTTTTCTTTGTTTTGAGACTTTTCTCATTATTTTGAGATGATTTTTCTTTGTTTTGAGACTTTTCTCATTATTTTCAGATGATTCTTCTTGGTTTTGAGACATGTCTCGGTGGTCTCGATGGTTTCTTGTCCTCCTGAGGAAGAGGAGGAAAAGGAGCAGAGCTGTCTCTTTAACGCACTGAAGACTCCTGGCCTGCTGTGACGAAACAAGCAGTGGGCGTGGCGCCTCCGTGGGCGTGAGAGTCCGCAACCAATCAGCTCCGCGGGCCGAGCACGTGTGCGTTGGGCCCCGCCCCCCGAGCCGCGGCTCTCCGCGCTGCTCCTCAGACGCGCTCGGCGGTGAGGCTCTGATCCTGAGAGCGCAGGATGTGATGTCCCCTGTCCTGTCCCCTGTCCCTCTGTGATGCGCGGCGCGCGCTGGTTCCTCTGCTGCAGGCAGGGCTTCAGTTTGCTGGGACGGGAGCATGGAGGAGGAGGAGGAGGAGGAGGAGGAGAGGAGGAGGACGACGAGGAGGAATCGTTCGAGTTGCGCAACAAGGACGCGCAGACGGTACGAGTCTCAGAGGGTCAGCAGCTGACCGTCCAGTCCATCCAGCTCCCACTCTCTGTAAACTTAACCTGACCCAGATCAGTTCTAGACAAGAGGTGCTGCCATGTAGAATACATACGGGGTTGGACCTTACATAGAGATGTGTGTATGTAATACATACTGGATACATTATTATTACATGTTATGTTTAAATAGTTGCATGGATGTAATACATACTGGATGTATCATTATTACATACAGGGAGTAACCTGTATGTAATACATACTGGATGTATCATTGTTACATACAGAGACTAACCTGTATGTAATACATACTGGATGTATCATTGTTACATACAGAGACTAACCTGTATGTAATACATACTGGATGTATCATTATTACACACAGAGACTAACCTGTACGTTATGCATACTTGATATATTATTGTTGCATATTATATATAAATAGTTGCATTTATGTAATACATACCGGATATATTATTGTTCCATGTTGTATATAAAGAGTTACATATATGCAATACATACTGGATATATTACTATGACATATAATCAGAGAACCTTCAAACGAGTCTGAATGGAGTGGAAAAGTGAGGATTGTGTTAGTGGTCAGACTTGAAATGAGCCCAGCAGTTGGTTGAACTCGTCCAGCTTTGCAAGACCAGTTTTGCTGGTGTGATTAAAAGACCTGAGGAGGGAGTGGGAGAGAGAGAGAGAGAGAGAGAGAGAGAGAGAGAGAGAGAGAGAGAGAGAGTCAAGATGCCCTATTGGCCCAGCTGCTACATCCTGAGGGGGGTTTATGTTGCACGGAGGTCTTGCTGAAATGGGGCTTCCTCTCCTGCCACTCCAATCTGTCGGCTGAAACTGTTTTGAACCTTCTGGAAGTTAAAGTGTTGACAAGTACAGGCTAAACTACTCAACCAGGTAAGGTTTCTGGGCCTTCTGAGAAGATCCAGCATTTATCAGGATAGACTTCTAACTTCTGAGACCAGCAGCAGGGTCAGCCACGGCCTTGTGACTGGAAGGTCACCGGATCGAGTCCCTGAATCAACAGGTTCCCACATAGCATTGTCGCACAGACGCAAATGTGTGTTTGTGTGTGTGTGTGTGTGTGTGTTTGTGTGTGTGTGTGTGTGTGTGTGTGTGTTCACTGCACAGATGGGTTAAATGCAGAGGCCAAATTCTACCTGTGTCCAACACCAGTGGAGAACGGGTTGTCTTTGTCTCTTTCTGGTGGACAGTTTTGGATTAAAGCTCTAAAGTAGGAGATGTGAGAAGTATATGGACTGAAATGAAACCAGGTCGAGTGTAGATTCACGTCCTCACAGATACACTGAAGTGAAAATTGCAGGGGGACAGATTTGAGGAAATGGAACTAGTTGTGCTCAGGTCTGGCTTTGAGTTCTGTAAATCGAGTGAGGTCAGGTTTCATCAGACAAAGGAGAGATCGCTTTAATGTCCCGGTTAGTTTCATAAAAAATGTGGTAAGGTAACCCCGCCTGACTCGTTCCTGCTGACGTTCCTCTGGCTTTGTCTCTCTGCTTACACAAATCACTGCACATGATTGCCAGCAAGTGGAAGTGCGGTGGACAAAAGTATTGGGACGCCTGAGCATTATTGTTTCCTCTGAAATCAAGGGTATTATAAAGAGTGATCTGTGGACACCACGGCAGTCTGTACAATATAAAAATATATTTAAAAATATATAATAAATAAAATAAATAATAATAATAATTATAATAATTATAATAATTATAAATAAGGCCCCTATGAAGTTTTTATTTTTCCCCAATGTCCATTTTATTTTTTTCTTATTTTTGTGTTTTTCTGATTTCTGATTACAAACTCTGAACGTGGGGGAAAATCAGAGAAAAAAGCAAACTCAATTTATATACAATGAACTTTTATCAATACATCGTAAATATCAGTATATCAAAATATATTTTGTAAAAGATATAAAAATTGGCGTATTGTAAGTACAGTCTTGTTCAGATTACGTTGTAGAAACATCATAATTAAAGGTTAAAATTTAAATATCCAGCTTGCTGCATTTTTGCTGTTACAGATAAATACTGATACTTTAAGATAAATCAAGATTGAGATAAATAAATAAATATGGTTTTAATCATATTGTATCGCATATATATTATATTTGTATATAATAAATATATATTTATATATATTTCTCTTAAGCATATTGGGATTTTTTTGTCAAGTCATATTGCCCAGCCCTACCCTAAGTGTGTAATTATTTGGTTGTGTAGTTAGTAAGGAATGTGCGTGTGTGTGTGTGTGTGTGTGTGTGTGTGTGTGTGTGTGTGTGTGTGTGTGTGTGTGTGTGTGAAGCTTGCATGTGCCTGTAAAACTGATGCAATCGTCCACATCTTTGACTGCAGTTAGACATCAGTCACTTTTCTGATGTAACTTCTGACAAAGGCGTATGACTTTGCTTCTTATCCAATCACTGATTGGCGTGTTTACTTACTCGGTCCGGCCACACACTCGGAGTGGTCATCTGACCTATAAGGTCACTGCATTGTTCCCCTATATGTGAAGGGCCATTGTTGATGCACTGCCCTGGTACATTTCTCCAAGAGCACGTAGGAGCCTACTGTATCTAAAGGATGATGGACTCTTAGAGGTCTGGAGGTCCTGCTGGGGTTTTGATGCACCATTTAATGCATTATGTTGTTGGTTATGTAAACCTGGTGTTACAAGCTGGTATTTGATGAACTTCAAGTGTAGTGATCTCCAGAAGTGCAGAATGTTTAGATGACCCTGCATCTAAATGGAAATAATCCTGCAGAAATAAACCTGATGCTGTTCTATGTAGCGTAGGTCCAGATATGGTCCTAATTTCTACATTTTACTATTGATTTCGTATCATATTAGTACATATGTTTGTGAAAATATTAAATATCGGCCTTAGCTTGCCAACCTGCTGACCTATAAAAAGACATTTTGCCCAGTTGACACATTTAGAGGAGGTGCATCATTGAACTGGTCAAGTAGGGTGGTTGTTTTGAGTGATTCCCCACCATCTAAGCCATTCTGACCAACAGTTGCCTTCGTTCGCAGCGACGCCATGAACAAGGAATCTGGACCGCGACAGTCTAAATCTAGGTTCTGTTTGGAATACGACGATGGTCAGGTTTGAGTACGGCGGCCTTGTGGTCAGAGCTTGAGTCCTGCCTTTGGTGTGGAGCGACACACTGCCCCAACTGCTGGTGTGATGATCTGCATACGACAGTCGGTCACCTCAAGTAGTGATACGAGGGACAGTAACAGCTCAGCGATGTGTGTTTCCTCGAATGGCAGGGCTTCCAACTGGCATTTTCAGCAGGATAATGTTCCGACACACAGCAAGGTTTTCCCAGGTTGCCTGGTTGCCAGATTTATTATCAGGCGTTTACGGGACCAGCTGGGATGCCGCCTTCTGTAACATATATGTGTGCAGGATCTACAGGCCCAGCTGCAATATGGAACCTGTACGCCTCTATGACCAAACCTATCTCATCTTGTGTCCAGACTAGAGGTTCCACGGTATATTAGAACAGAAGAAAATCGAGATACATATGTCTGAATTCCCCTGTGTCTCTAATTATTGTGTAATAACTCGACATTATTATATATTTCACAATGTTCTGTTGCTGAAACTTAAGTCATCTTCAGTCAATCATGGTCTGAGTGGCGCCACCCGAGGCAACTCCAGTCCATCCTCGCGAGGTCACAGAGTGAACCCTGTATAAACGCTCTAAACTGCAAACTTATTATTCAGTTATTAGCCTTAAGTCCTTAAAACGATCTGTCTAATCGGCTTAATTCCTTTTAAAGGTAGTAACTACACAGGCTTAGTTTTGAAGGGAAGATGAGAAACACCATGAAGTTGGAAACTGGACGAGATAATTAATTATTCCCTCATCAGCAGTTACTTATTTTCTCTTTTAGAGATGATGAGATTTGAGGTTCAGAGAAGAAGTTATTTGTTCTTACTCAGGGGAACCTTAAACGCTGCTCCACGCTGTTAAAGGCTACTTCATCTAACATGACTACCTCAGATAACTCTACCTCAGATAACTCTGCTTTACCTCAGATAACTCTACCTCAGATAAGTCTACCTCAGATAACTCTACCTCAGATAGCGACTACTTTACCTCAGATAACTCTACCTCAGATAACTCTGCTTTACCTCAGATAACTCTGCTTTACCTCAGATAGCTCTACCTCAGATAACTCTGCTTTACCTCAGATAACTCTACCTCAGATAGCGACTACTTTACCTCAAATAACAATTACTTTACCTCAAATAACAACTACTTTACCTCAGACAGCGACTACTTTACCTCAAATAACAATTACTTTACCTCAGATAACTCTACTTCAGATAACTCTGTTTTACCTCAGATAACTCTACCGCAGATAGCGACTACTTTACCTCAGATAACTCTACTTCAGATAACTCTGCTTTACCTCAGATAACTCTACCTCAGATAACTCTGCTTTACCTCAGATAACTCTACCTCAGATAACTCTACCTCAGATAGCGACTACTTTACCTCAAATAACAATTACTTTACCTCAAATAACAACTACTTTACCTCAGACAGCGACTACTTTACCTCAAATAACAATTACTTTACCTCAGATAACTCTACTTCAGATAACTCTGTTTTACCTCAGATAACTCTACCGCAGATAGCGACTACTTTACCTCAGATAACTCTACTTCAGATAACTCTGCTTTACCTCAGATAACTCTACCTCAAACTCTACTTTTACCTCAGTTAATGACTAATTTACCTCAGATAACATGACCATGTTTGTGTTCTGTCAGCTTGGTAATAGTTGACCGTAGTTGCGTTAGCTGAGGTAATGAATCATTAGTATTTGTCGGTTTATCTCAGAGCCTTTAGAGCGACTGCTTTATCATTGTAATTTCAGGACCTAAAGCTGCGCATTATTGATTTCAGTAGTCCTGTTTTGGGTTTAATGTATGCAGAAATCCATACATTCTGATTCTGAATACTGAATTTTTTATGGTGCTGTGCAAAGAGATATGTTGTGCATTGGTTTTCTGTGAACCTAATTTCACTTTTACCCAGATCATACTGGTTATATTGGAATTTCAGTCAAACTCCACTATGTACACCTCTGTATACACTGTAGCCACCGTGACCACAGTATTATATGTATGTGCAGACAGACAGGAACGTGTCTGGACACACACACACACACACACACACACACACACACACACACACACACACACACACACACACACACACACACACATTGTTATTTCTAGGCCATGCAGTCAAAATGTGCTCTATTTGACTGAACATCACTGACCCAATCAATGAATGTTGGCCTCAGGGCCTTTTAGGCTCTTCCCCGATGGTTTGCTCTTTCTTCATCCTACTTAACTCACTCTATCACTCCTCCTGTTTCTCCTTTACCTTCCTCCACCATCCCTCACTCTGCATCTTCACAATCATTGCCCCCTCCCTCCCCCCAGAGAAGCCACTTTTTTCTATCAGTCGCCACCGCTGTTCTATGTGTGTGTGTGTGTGTGTGTGTGTGTGTGTGTGTGGACAGTGGACATTAGGGTTAATAGGTCACTACCCCCAATCCCCCCAGTCCATTATGTGCATCCAGTGTGTGTGTGTGTGTGTGTGTGTGTGGGTGTGGGTGTGTGTGATGTAATCAACTGGTCAACAGAATTTTTTACACATGTTCTAACATGATAAAGACCCCATGACATGATGATGACATAGATAGATAGATAGATAGATAGATAGATAGATAGATAGATAGATAGATAGATAGATAGATAGATAGATAGATAGATAGATGCTGAATACTGAGTCATTTAAAGGGTTAAAGGGAGTGTGTGTGTGTGTGTGTGTGTGTGTGTGTGTGTGTGTGTGTGTGAGAACAGTAAGTTAGAGTTACTCCCTGCGCCTGCAGGCATTATTGATTATTGATATCTGGACTGCGTCAGCAAACCTGGCTTCTTTCAAACACCACACTGATCAATAGAGCTCCTCCGGGTGGAGGAATGACCCCACCCCCGCCCACCTCGCAGAAGCTGGAGCTGTAATTGACTTCCTTTGTCAGACTGTTGGTGAGCTCATAGCAGTTTCAGAGATAGGAATCGTTGCTGTTGTAGCACTTTTTAAAAGAATCCGAGTAGATCCGGAATATATTTTAACATCTTAATCCGTAAACATATCACATCAGTAGTAGTAGTCCTGGTGGTTGCTGTGCACTGGTATTCCTGTTGGTTGCTGTGTTATTGCTATGCAGTGGTATTACTTGTGGTTGCTCTGTTGTTGCTATGCAGTGGTATTCCTGGGGGTCGCTAGATTGTTGCTGTGCAGTTGCAGTGGTGTTTCAGGTAAACCTAAGATGTCCCAGATGGTTGCTATGGGGTTTCTTGGTGGCTGCTTGGGTGACTGGCATGTTATATCAGATTGTTGCAATGGAGGGTGCTGGTATACCAGACAATAAGAAAGGTACCCAAGGAGGTTGCTAGGGTGGTTGATAATCAGTTCCAGGTGGTTACTATGGTTGGTGCCGTGATAATTCAGTTGGTTGCCAGGGTGTTTCTATGGTACTCCAATGTGGAAGGTCCATTACAGGTTAGCTACATTAGCTCTCAAACTGCAGTGCAGAACTAAAGAATCAACCTCCTTAAGGAGCTCCAGAACATGGTAGAACCAGTATGGGAGGCAGAAGTCTGGGAAAGCCCTGTCCGGAAACTTCCACTGACGTGTTTACACAGAGCCCTCCTCCACTGCACACACACTCTCCAACAGGTGGTCGGACCCCCACAGTTAGGGCTGTGTTTGTGGTGTGTGTATCCCTGTGTTTGCATTTGTGTGTGTGTGTGTGTGTGTGTGTGTGTGTGTGTTTGGACACTTCCCCTCTGCAGTGGCCTTTAACGGTTTCTGTGTCTGCCCAGGATGACCACAGCCAACTGCACACACCAGTTTGCCCCCCAAAACACACACACTGACCTTCCCCCTGAGTCAGGATTGCAGCTCAGTATGACATGTTCTTACCCCTAAACCTCCCTGTCACTAGAACCTGACCGGTGGAGTAGTTGACCGATTACTATCTGATACTAACAATTTAAAGGAGCCATTGATCAAGTATTTTAAACCGATCTTTAATGTGCTGTAAAAATTGAGTAGACACCTGAAGAACCTCTTGGTTATTCCAAGAACCCACAGGCTCCTCCAAGAACTCAAGCATTTGTCTGTGCGATTTGAGCTGCCTGCGAAAACATCTGGGAGGTTGCTAGAGCATTCTTGGTCTACTATATTTGGACATTCACCTTTAACCCCTTTCATACATTCGCAGTAAGTGATCCCATGTATGAACAGAGCTGGTCATTTTCCAGGGAATTCACACTGGGTGACGTTAGAGATGTTATAAATGAGGAGACTAGTCATTGAAATATGAATGGTTGTAACACTGGAAATGGTGTCTGTTTACCGATAAATCCGTCTCTCCAACAAAAAGAGCCAATCAGCTCAGTGGTTAGTCAAGGAGGGTCAACACACAAGTGGTGGTCTCTCTCTTTGTTTCTCTCATGAGCTTTTTTGGGGGTTTTCAGACATTGTACAGTCCTGTTCTGCTTTAGATGTTCTGTGTGTGTTTGTGTTTGTACTGTGAAGACATAACAGTGGCCCTGGGACGGCCTGCCTGCCAGTTGCAGCTGTTGGGGTGAGGGACGGGGCATCCTGGGACAGAGGCTCAAACTGGCGTGAGTTTCTGGCACAAGACTAATGTGGTTAATATACAACGGCAGGACGGTGTAACGGCATTTAAACACCCCCCCAACACACAAACACACACACACACACACACACACACACACACACACACACACACACACACACACACGCACAGTATGTACCCTCCTCGTCTACCCGCCAGACTTCTTTGCTATGCTGGCTTTTACTGAAGTTCTCAGTCGGAACGATGCGGGCAAAACAAACCAATTTTCCGTAACGTTTCCATGCAGAAGGAATTACATTTGTCTTGTTTTTGTTTTGTTCCTCTTACGTTTACGCTGTTCAGGCCATTTTTTCCCAGCACCCAGCGCCTTGCTTAGACTGTTGAGCCATAATGACGCTTGGAAAAAGGCCTGGACCAGAACCAGCATGTTTAGTTAGGAAATCAGCCCAAACGGAAAAAGCGAGTTTATTTTTATTCCGTACTGCTGCAAGGGAAGGAGTAATGCTGTTATGGTTGAAAGTAATCTGTAATGAAACTAATGAAAAAAGTGGGGGTTTGGTTAGCCTTGCTGTTCCCCACACACACACACACACACACACACACACACACACACACACACACACATCTGCTCCAGAGGTCCGTGGTTGGCAGGGCAGAGGCATTTCCGCTCGTTTACTCACCCTCGTCTCCAGGGAAACAGAGCGGAAGTGAGCCACGGCACGAAACCCATCCCAGCATCAGCGTCCCGGGCCGGAGGAGCAAGGAATGGAGTGATTCATCCGGCCCGGGACGCTGCTGCCAGCATGCTGGCTCACACGCCATGCAGCCTCCTGCTCTTGCACACTGCCCCCTACAGACTGGCCTCCACCAGCCTCTGGTCTCCAACCAGAGAGAACAACAGCTTCATCAGTCGTGAACGTCACAGGAGAAGGAAAAGAACAGTGACCGTGTGCGTATAACCAGACCCTCAATCTTCATTAGTTTTATTATAGATTACATTTATGAGACCTCCAGAAACAAGGTTGCAGACGAAGACGAGACTTAAAAGTTATCAGAACAATTAGGAACCAGATGTTCTACTTCCTGAAAATACTTTACTGACAACATGACCAGGTCAGGTTATCCCAGCAAGTCCAGCTCAAGAGCAGACCACAAGATACGTGAGGAAGCCTTCAACAATCCTAAAAAGTCATACCGGTAGCTCCCACCACAGTAGATGTCATGGTGCAGCATCAACCATCAGAAAGCAGTTTGATTTTCATGGGAGGTGTGCAAAGAGGAAACCCTTACTGTCAGAAAACATCAGGCCAAGACTAAAGTTCTCCAGAGAAGATCTAGACCAATGCACAATGTGCTCTGGACAGATGAATCCAAAGTTGAGTTGGGCACAGTAACACAGCATTTGAGCACAATAACCTCATACCAGCTGTGAAGCATGAGGGTGGAAGTGTCATGGGTTGGGGCTGCTTTGCTGCTACAGGGTCTGGAACATCATTCTTCCAGTCGATGTCAGGGATGGTAGACGGTTATAGGAAACATCTAATTGACATTATTTCAGCCAAAGGAGGAGATACAGCTATTATCAGCTGGACTTTTTCCTTATTAATTACATTTTATAAATGATGTTTTAAAGCTGTGTTTGGTTGAATCTCACACCGTGGTTAAAATGGAGATCTAATATGTTTAATTATATATCAGAACCTTCATCCTCATATCAAAGTGCTCAAGTCAGATATGGGTTTGTGCCATTTGAACTTGCTGTATAAACGTAGTCTTTACAGCGTCGTCTCCAGTTGGGAGCAATGTTTAGCATTTTTCCACAGAGTTGCCTTTGAAAACTGAAAGCTCATCAGTGAGGGCGAGAGAAAAAGCCTCATTCAGGAAGAGGCAGACAGCTAGAAGGTTTATGACACCACTCAGTCCTTCCTGCTGAGCCTGCCTGCCGTTTACTGCCCCTCTCCGCCCTGGTTAAACATTGACTGGCTCTTATTACACACACCTCGCTACTCTCGTTCACCGGCACACGCTCTTCCCTGCCTCTAATTCTCTTTAACTCTTTTCATCCTCGGCCTGGGATCTAACAGGCTCTTTATTCTCGACACTATGAACTGTTATTTTCTCTGTGTGTGTTGGGTGTGTGTGTGTGTGTGTGTGATCCTAAACTTAGCAGACCTAGTTGTAAAATGTGGTGTGTGTGCGTGTGTGTGAGCTTTTAGAGGCCCTGCTGTCGACTTGGATAATGTTTCAGACTGAGTGCAAAACCTGCTGCAAGACTTTCAGTGGCCTGGAGGTGCAGCTCTGAGCTGGGGCCTATATGTGGGAGGAGATGTGATATGTTATCATTAATGTGATATATTATATCACAGTCTGCTCTTTGAAGTAGGTAAGGGACTGTGAGTATGTCGGGAACTCTGTAATAGGTGAATGCTGCATGGATTATATAATAGAGCCTGTCATTTATGGAGCCTGTAAACAGCCCGAGTAGAGCTTCATATTAACACGTTTCTGACTGGATGTCCACTGACGGAGACATTGTCTTATGACGTGTCATGAGGCTGTATTTCCATATTGCATTTCGTAGTTCATGTGCTCTGTGTTATGTCACCCACCCTTAGCTGACCTCTCTATGTAGTTAATAGTGAACAGGGTCCTGGATGTGCAGCTCCAAGCTGAGGACTATGTCTGTCCATAGGTAGCTGTAGTGTGAATGTCTAACTGGGAGTTGGGACACTCAGAATGGCCTCTACTTTGGAGTAGGGTGAAGCTTGGACCCTCTACATGGCCCACTATGAAGGATCCTGGATCCTGGATGCGCAGCTCTGAGCTGGGGCCTATATGTGAGCCATAGTTAACTTTAGTACAGATGCTCAGCTCTGAGCTGGGGCCTACTGCATAGCTCACAGTGAACAGTGTGCTAGATATGCAGCTCTGAGCTGGGACCTACTGCGTAACTCTCAATAAACTGGGACTTAATATGGGCAGCTCTGTGCTGTGGCTTAAACGTGATCCTTACAGCGGGGGACCACTTTATAGCCCATATTGTACACAGTCCTGGATGTGCAGCTCTGAGCTGGGGACCTCTTTATGGTCCATTTTAAACATGGTCCTGGATGTGCAGCTCTGAGCTGGGGACCTCTTTATGGCCCATTTTAAACACAGTTGAATGCAGCTCTGAGTTTGGACCCTCTGCAGGGTCCATTATGAACATGGTCTTGGATATAATCCATGATTAGTGATATTGCCCCCTGGGAGCTGGGGGATGGGGTGTTTTTGGCTCACTCCTTAACCTCTTGACCCCTGGCAGCCCCCAACTCAGCACAGAATGTTCTGTGTGTGTGTGTATGTGTGTGTGTGTGTGTGTGTGTGTGTGTGTGTGTATCATGTTTCAGGATCCTGCCAGGTACACCCCTAAACATACAAACACACACACACACACACACACACACACACACGGTCCCACTACATTGTAAATATCTGTATTTAGTAAAAAATAACAATTTTGCAGTTCCACAATTACAGACTGTAGTTCATCTGTTTCTCTGCATCTGCATCTGTGCTGCTGGAGTGTTTAAACCCCTCAGTGTCGCTGCTGGACTGAGAACAGTCCACCGACCAGAAATGTCCAGCCGAAAGCGTCCTGTGGGCAGCGTCCTGTGAGCACTGATGAAGGACTAGAGGACGACCAACACAAACTGTGCAGAAACAGATGAGCTTCTGTCTCTGACTTTACATCTACAAGGTGGAGACACTCGGTAGGAGTGTCTGATAGAGTGGACAGTGAGTGGACACAGTGTTTAAACACTCCAGCAGCACTGCTGTGTCTGATCCACTCATACCAGCGCAACACACACAAAGTGCTCCTGTATGGTCAGTGGAGCGGACTAAATTTCTTCACACAGGAGTGTTCAGGAGTGTGTGTAGGAGGTGCGGGGGAGAGGGTAGTGTTACAGTGGGGATTTGAAGTAGGCAGTGAGTCAGTTTATGTCTCGATCAATTCTGATTAAGCTCCTCTCTGGTCACTAGGCCAAATGGCAGTGGAGCATAGCAGCCAGTACCGGGAAACCACTGCAGCTCTGGCAGTGTGTGTGTGTGTGTGTGTGTGTGTGTGTGTGTGTGTGTGTGGTTTTAGAAGGTCAGTATAAAGTGGTGGACTGTGGGGATACAGCATTTTGAGAAGCATCTCCTCTGTAATTTTCCAGGAAATCACCTTCAGCTTAATCATCGCATTGGTGGAGACTAAAACTGGATTTGACCTAAATGCTGTCTGTGTGTGTGTGTGTGTGTGTGTGTGTGTGTGTGTGTGTGTCTGTTTCCCTCCCTGTCTGTCCATCTACACTCATTGTCAAAAGTAGTAGCACCCAGTAAGAATCAACTGACCACAGCGGTGTCGGTCCAGACTGTTGTGGAAAGGCAGAGAGTGATCTTCAGTGACTTGTCCCGCTTTTGTCTTGGGATCGAGTGGACACAGTGTTTAAACACTCCAGCAGCACTGCTGCGTCTGATCCACTCGTACCAGCAACACACACTAACACACCACCACCATGTCAGTGTGACTGCAGTGCTGAGAATGACCCACCACCCACATAATATCTGCTCTGTGGTGGTCCTGTGGGGTCCTGATCATTGAAGATCAGGGTGAAAGGAGGAGAATAAAGTCTGCAGAGAAACAGATGAACTACAGTCTGTGATTATAGAACCACAAAGAGCTCCTGTGTGGTCAGAGGAGCTGATAGAGTGGACAGTGTAGAAACAAGGAGTCATAATGTTATGGATAAGATGCCTCGGAGTTGGGAAAGTATGAGGAGTGTGAAGACCCCTATATTCCACTTACCCCTTATTCTGGATGTCCAGGCCTGGGGGTACTCACTTTAAGCTGCTTCAAAGCATTTCCAGGTCATATCGTTTGACCTCGCCTGGGCCCCAGCTGCGGTCAGGAGCATTCTCTTTCCTTCCTCCGGCTCTCTTTAAAATGGGGCGAATGGGAATGGAGGAATGTGCTGAAGAATCCGGACATCCGCTCCGATTCAAGTTGATGCCACATCAGCCGTCTGCACAACATCAACCACAAGCTTATAGCTCATACCTGAGGGGAGGTAATGCCAAAAGAATAGGACTCTCTGGAGCAGATATAAACGTAGACAAACCTATTGGCACCATGTCTAAAGCGGGGTGGGGGCTAGAAGGGTATGAAGCCCCCCGGCATTGAGCCGTGGACCAGTGGAATTTGGAGTTGGAGAGTTGGGGGTTTACAGTATCCTTGTGTAAACTGTATCCCTGAATCACAACTTTCTCACCATAAACCATGTGGAGATGTTCAGTAATCTCCAGTAGACTAGTTTATGTGGTTTCTGACGCTGTTTGACATCGTTATCTACAAACACTGTCAGAAATACTAGGGATACCTGGAAAACTCTGATCTTCCCATATTTTCAGAAGCAGACATTTGAACCAGATGTTTGTGATCTATTGCAGCAGCTCATGAACCAACGCCAGATTACATGGTTGAGGCCATCTGTGAGACACTTGTGAGCAACCCGAGGCAGAATTCACTTCAGTACTTGAGAAAATGAGGTGCCTTATGCAGTTTTGAGTTCCTCTTTGCAGCTTGTTGATTCTCCCAGACTGAACAGGAAGTGTACGAGAATGAAACTGGTGGTGAAGTCTCAGGTGAAACACCGGGCTGCTCATTATTCTGGGAAGCTTTGGAGAAGATCAGAGTGTTCGGTAATTGAGAGGTCAAACGAGGAGACAGACTCGAGATTTGATTAGACCAAACTACAAGTTCTAAATTGCTTGTCTGGATGAATGGGACTCTTGGAATGACCTCCATACTCCATAAACATACTGAGTTTGGTGGACCTCGCTTGGACTGGGAAACACTGACAAGACAAATTGACAATAGTGACTCTAATCTTCTCCGTGGGAACTTCTGTATGAAGGGGTTTTCTGCTTTTTCTGGAAAACCAACTTCCTTTATTGTCCCTGTTCTTTTGATCTTGGTCTACAAAAATGAGGGACTTTCTAGAAGGAACTTTGGTTTTGATTAGTCAAACCAAGGTTTTGAACTGAACACCATTTGTTTTCGGAGAGGTTTCACCAGGGAAGGAGATACAAGTAAATGACCTTCTCCAGCACTCGTTATTAAAGAATTACAGAGGTACGTCTAAATAAATTCTAAAAAGGTAAACATCATATTTCACTCATCATCCATTTGAAGATAAAGCTTATCAGTAATGATTTATGCACAACATTTATTGACCTGCACATAGAACTGCAGGTATCGGTTTTAGAAAACGAGTATTCCATTGATTAATTGAGTAATCGGATAAATAAGATCAAATAAGACCGGTCTCTTAAAACAAACAACTCCTTTACCTTTAACACTGTAGTTTTTTAATGTACTTTTATTCACCAAAATATTAGAATAGTATTTATAGGAGACACACGCTACTCAAATGAACAGAATTAAAAAATATTTGTCTTAATCCAAAGTTTACTTGTACCTACAATCTCTTTGTTTATAAGGATTGAAAAACTGTATGCAGGTTGATCATCAGCCCCGCCCCCTCTCTCTGATCAGTCAGAGTCTGTATGCAGGTTGATCATCAGCCCCGCCCCCTCTCTCTGATCAGTCAGAGTCTGTATGCAGGTTGATCATCAGCCCCGCCCCCTCTCTCTGATCAGTCAGAGTCTGTATGCAGGTTGACCCCCTCTGATCAGTCCAGAGTCTGCTGTATGCAGGTTGAGCATCAGCCGCTCTCTGATCAGTCAGGTCTGTATGCAGGTTGAGCATCAGCCGCCCCTCTCTCTGATCAGTCCAGAGTTTGTATGCAGGTTGAGCATCAGCCCCGCCCCCTCTCTCTGATCAGTCAGAGTCTGTATGCAGGTTGAGCATCCCAGCCCGCCCCCTCTCTCTGATCAGTCAGGCAGTTGAGTGAAACTACTATACATTCAGTAAATGGAGTTTTCGACTTGATACCAGTATAAATTGGGAAGTTTGTGTGGTTGGGATGGTTTCTGTTCCTCTGAGCCTTTCAGGCATTTTTTTAATTTTTGATTTTGAAAGTCTGAAATGAGGACTTTCCCTGGCGAGAGAGAGTCATAGAGGGGTTTTCTGCTCTCATACAGAAAGGCCCACTTCCCTTGTTACTCTTCATTCCATGTCAGTGTTTAAAAGCAGACACTGGGTTTACTGACAGGTCAGACCGAGCACAGCTCCTACTCTCAACTTCTAGCTTTAGACCAGGAGACGCTGTGGGATGGATGGTGATTTTGGTGAAGTTTGATCAGGGCCTGGTCTTCACTGTAAAAATGATTTTTATTTTAAACCAAATCAGTTGGATTCTCTAAAATCTGGAATTAGATTCAGATTTCTTGTCGCTCCAAGATTCCCAGTTGTTTCCTTGGGATTGACTGTGGGAAAACTGTTCTCCGGAGGCCAGTTTCATTAGTTTGATTAGTGGAACCTAGGGCTGGGCGATATGGACAAAGATCATCCCAATATATTTAAGATGAATGGTGACATATGATACACGATATTCGTTCAAAAAGGTAAAGTGTCACATTTGACCAGGAGATGGACTCTTGATTGAAAACCCATTTTAAAGAACTACATCTGGAGGAGCTCTCTGGACTGAACGCTGGACATTCTCTCATTGTAGGACCAATCAGGACGAGTTAACCCCAGGAGACAGGTCTCATTAGTTAGAGCAGAAGACAGACTCTTGATCCCTGTGTTTTTTCTTTCCTGCTTTACAGGGTCAACTGGAAGTGACTCTTTCTCAGCCCATGCGATCAGCCAATGGCACGCCCAGGTGAGTCCTGCCACCTTTATTGTTTCACCCACAGGGAAGGGAGGGGGTCCCCCTGCTTCGTACGAGAGGGGTCCGGAATGTAGGAACATTGTTTGTGTATAATATTAAAAGTGGATGGATGGATGGATGGATTAAAAGTGTCCACAAACACTTTGTTCCTGGAGTATTCGGTTTTTATTTGCATTTGGAGCGGTTTTAGATATTGAGCCTCAAAGATTTTGCTTCCTGAACAAGAAACTGATATGAAAATGACGCAGATAGAACCTTCAAGTCCTCAAAGCTCAATTTCTGGTTCTATCTGGTTCTATCTGACAAAACGTAAAAAAGAAATGGGCTTTAAAACATAATGTTGTAATAGAAAACATTATTTTTACGATGGATTTGTTTTCATTTGAGGACAAATTTCTTCAGCACTTGATTTTGTGTGTGTGTGTGTGTGTGGGGTGTTCTAGAACATGTGTTGGGCGGGTTTCTCCTTGCTGAAAGTGTGGGATGTAGGCCTTGAGTGTGTGTTTCTCTGGATTCTGAAAATCTAAAGTGTAGAAATCCCCTTCTGTGGGCGTGTATACAGATGATTTCCTTATTATTAATTCCACCTCAGTCTTCTCCAGCTCCTAATAGAGCTCAGATGTCTGCATGCTCAGTGAAGAGGGATCGACACACCACTGAAAGCACAGATCTTTGACATCATGGTGCTGTTTAGAACCACTGTAGGTCCACGAAAGTGTATTTCACCAAGCTGATGAACGAGGGTTTGTTTGTTAGATTGGCGTGCGGTCATGTGAGGAACGTTAGGACACCCCATGAACACGTTTGGCTTGTCAATGATGTCTTTAAACATCATTTGTAAAACGTAATCAGCAGCAAATGATTAGACCATCGTTGGGACTGTGGACGAGCCTGTCTTATTTGAACCTCAGACATTAGTTTGGTTTGCTCTTGATTGTTGAAGTGGGTGGGATCACCATGGTCTTCAGAAAGAAGGGTGTAGATGCAGATGAGGTTTGGAAGGGATTTCGAAATCAGTCGTTCCACTGTCCATAAAGAAGTTCCAACAATCCTACAATGTCTTCATGGTAACGGGTAGATCTTCCACGGTCGATCTCAACGTGCAGCTTCTAACATCAGAAAGAGACCAGGAAACTGATTTTTATGGGAGCGTTTAAGGAGGAAACCCTTGCTGTCAGAAAAGACCAGGACAAGACTAAAGTTCTCCAACATCAGGACAAAGAGCAGGACTTATGGAACAATGTTCTTTAGACAGATGAATCCAAAGGTTAATTATTTGGTCACAGTAACAGAATACAGCATTTGAGCACAAGAACCTCATAGCAGCTGTGAAGCATGGTGGTGGTAGTGTGATGGTTTGGGGCTCTTTACTGCCTTGGGGTCTAAAGATCTCTCCATCATAGGAACCCCTATGAGATCTTTATTGTAGTGCAGGGGGCTTGTGGTGCCAAGTGAGACAAGTAGGGACTAAAATGGGACGTGCAAACCTTTCTGAGCTCTGATTGGCCAGAAATCATCTCTCTATGTGACGCAGTGCGGACGTCCAACACTATTGCTCAGTGGTCTGCGATGTCACACTTTCCTGCCCTAATCAGAGAATGGCCTTTTAAAGTACTGACCTGCAGGAGAAGCTGTGGTCAGGTAGTGGAAAACGAACCAGGTAGCAAAAATCACACACACACACACACACACACACATACACACACACACACACACACACACACACACAGTGTGTGTATGTGTTATTGTGTGAGGCCTGACAGGATGTGTAGCACGTACAGACAACGAATTGTGAGTCAGACTATTTTATGCCAAGAAGAGGTGAGTGTATCATAAGTGATTTCTCAAACACACACACACACACACACACGTCCGTCCTGCTGTCCTGCAGTGGTCCGTGCTCTGCTCAGTGGGACGTCTGTGGAATGCCTGGCAGGACGCTTAAATAAACAGTACTATTTTTATCCGGGGTCGAACAGAACCTTTCTTAATTACTGCCCCACTCCCACCATCAGAGAGAGAGAGAGAGAGAGAGAGAGAGAGACAGAGGGCAGAGAGAGAGAGAGAGAGAGACAGAGAGAAAGAGAGAAAGAGGGCAGAGAGAGAGCGAGAGAGACAGAGAGAGAGAGAGAGAGAAAGAGAGAGAGAGAGAGAGACAGAGAGAAGAGAGAGAGGGCAGAGACAGAGAGAGAAAGAGAGGGAGACAGAGAGAGAGAGAGAGAGAGGGCAGAGAGAGAGAGAGAGAAAGAGGCGAGAGAGAGAGAGAGAGAGAGAGAGAGAGAGAGAGAGAAAGAGAGAGGGCAGAGAGAGAGAGAGAAACAGGTATTCTGCAGATAGTGATAGAGAGTCTTAAGTCTGCTGGAGCAGCACAGCTGGCGGAGGTTAGAGTGAGACACAGTAGGGTCACCCTCAGCACCCTTTGACCCCTTAATGGGGTCACTCTCACAGTCCCTCTCACAATGCTCTGCCCTTGTTACCCTGACGACAAGCACCTGTGTCTTATCAACCACCACATGCCTGTAAACACAGGGGAGCTGCTGGAGCTTTGGGCTGGGGGTCACTGGAGAGGTTAAACTCCACCCACAACAAATCAAACTCCACCCACAACAAATTAAACCCCACCCACAACAAATTATTACCCGGGTGAAAATGACCCCATCTCACTTAAAACCGTAAATGAGCGTCGTTATGTTCTGTTACTTCATTTATATTCTCCACATCTGTGTCACCTTAAAGCAGCTGGATGCTGAAGTAGAAGAGTGTCCACAAACTTTTGGACATTTGGTGCATCTACATGGATTTGTCCCCTGTCTCCTCTGCAGATCCTTCGTGTTGTTAATGTGGAACACACACATTGTTTTACTTAGTTCAGCCACACACACACACACACACACACACACAACACACAATACACACACACAACACACATATTCACACACACACACACACACACACACACACACACACACACACACACACATTTTACATTTGTGGCATTGTAGACATGCTATCACACACACACACACACACACACACACACACACACACACTGCTTATATTCCGTGCTCCCCCCACTTTCTCTCTCTGTTTCTGTAGGAGTTCTGTTTAATCCTGCGTGACGGATTGTTTCCTGCTCTGCACTCTCGCGCGCAGGAAGTCGCCTCGCAGGCCCCTTGCAGCCGAGCCGCCGCTGCTGCCGGGGACTCTGGGAAAGGAGTGGGCGGCGGTGGGGTGATAGAGAGGGGGTTTGATTGGACAGCTGTGGGTAATAATGCAGCAGTGAACCTGTATACGAGCCCCAGCTGAGATTTTACCCCAGCTCTGCCAGTTCCCCAGCACACCGTTTACCAGCATCAGCTGAACGGTGGCCAGCTGGCCGACACTGGCACCACTTCACTGACCCTGTAAGGTCGGCTGGGTGGTGCTGGGTGTAGTTGGTAACAGCGTAAGTGGCAGATTGGAGTCTGATTACTGTTGGAGAGAAATCCCCTCTGCAGTGATGCTTTTCCACTGCATCGGACCTACACTACTGAACTCTACATAGCTCTACTCAACTCTACACTACTGTAATTCTACACTACTGAACTCTACACAACTCTACACTACTGAACGCTACTCAACTTTACCCAACTCTACACTACTGAACTCTACGCAACTCTACACTGAACTCTACACAACTCTACACTACTGAACGCTGCCTCAACTTTACCAACTCTACACTACTGAACTCTACACAACTCTACACTACTGAACGCTACTCAACTTTACCCAACTCTACACTACTGAACTCTACACAACTCTACACTACTGAACGCTGCTCAACTTTACCCAACTCTACACTACTGAACTCTACACAACTCTACACTACTATATTCTACATTACTGAACTCTACATAGCTCTAATCAACTCTACACTACTGTATTCTACACTACTGAACTCTATGTAGCTTTAATCAAGTCTACGCTACTGTATTCTACACTACCCAACTCAAATCTACACAACTGTATTCTACACCACTGAACTCTACACTACTCTACTCAACTCTACACTTCTGTATACTACACTTCTGAACGCTACACCACTCTGCTCAACTCTACACTACTCTACACAACTGTATTCTACACCACTGAACTCTACACTACTCAACTCTGCACTACTCTACTCAACTCTACACTTCTGAATTCTATACTATTGTACTCTACACTACTGTATTTTAGACTATACTACTCTACACTACTGTATTCTACACTGCACTACTCAACACTACTCTACTCTATTCAGCTCTGCACTAAACTACACTACTCAACTCTATGCTACACTACTCTACTGTACTTGACTCTACACTACTCTTCTTTTTTACTCCAATTTATTTTAGAGCATTTCTTTTGGTCCAGATTCACTGTGTCAAAATGTGATAAATTGGAAAAATATAAAGGAGTTTTTCCAGCTCTGGTTTATATTGGTAGTACTGGATTGGACCCCACAGGCTTTACAGTGAGCTCGCTGTCTGAGGACTGAAGCCTGGCTTCAGGGGAAAGGGTTCTGCTGTAGCTCATGTCGGGTCCTTCGGGTTTGAGAAGTCATTTTGTGCTGCTGGCACTCGGCCAGACTGCCATGCCACACGTCACACCTAGCCTTTAAAATGACAAAGAACAGCACCCCAAGGCCAGGCCCGGCCCGGACTTTATCTGTGGATTAGGTGTGGACGTCTTTCGAAATGCGGATGCATTGTGTGTGTGTGTGTGTGTGTGTATTTAGCACTTTTTGGGGACCCTGGGGTGAGGAAAAAACGAAATCTTTAAACATTTGGACTTTTATTGTGTTAAAAATCATGCATTTGTTTTTATTTGCTGAGTTAGTGTTAGGTGTGTGTGTGTGTGTGTGTGCTTTTGAACACACACATACAGAAGAACAGGGAAATACCATGAAGATAGGCATTGTGTGTGTGTGTGTGTGTGTGTGTGTGTGTGTGTGTGTGTACATATGTACATGAATGTGTATTGATTGCCTGTGTGGTGGGTTAACTCACAATAGGTGATTGTGTTATCAGTGCCTGTGGGTCCACCGTGACAGTGCTGATTTCTGGTTGCCCATTCAAACTGAAGGCCAGTACTGTTTGGACAGCCATCCAGAGAAAGGTCAGCTAACCGGCTCTTTCTCTTGGCCTTGGGAAATGAGCCAGAAAGTGGGCCCAGTCTGGTGTGTGAAGGGTTGGAATGTGTGCGGATGCTTTAAAGCAACATTACATTGCAGTGTTACTTTAAAATAGCAGCTTCGGAATCATGTTGACGCTCCACTGACTGTAACAGGGAGTCTCTGTCATTCCCACTCAGGAATGCTGCTACTGCACCGTGGAACCATGGAGGAGATGTACGAGAACCTTTCTCATTAATAGCCCAATCATATTAATGCAAAATGTTAACTCATCTGGTTGATGTTAGATGTTAACTCATCTTGTTGATGTTAGATGTTAACTCATCTGGTTGATGTCAGTTAGTTGTTAACTCATCTGGTTGATGTCAGTTAGTTGTTAACTCATCTGGTTGATGTTAGATGTTAACTCATCTGGTTGATGTCAGTTAGATGTTAACTCATCTGGTTGATGTCAGTTAGATGTTAACTCATCTGGTTGATGTCAGTTAGATGGTAACTCATGTGGTTGATGTTAGATGTTAATGCATCTGGTTATCATCTAATATGAGTTAAGATTCTAAACGTCATATTCTACAGTTAGAAATATGAAGTTGCTTTATGATAATAAATACCCGAGTGGTGATCTCACCGTCTGAACTCCGACTCCCGTTAACTCCGTTCCCGTAAACTTGATCCCTATTAGGAATATCATTTAAGTGTCACGGTTTGCATACTTGTGTCCATGTTTATAGATAACGATGTGAGAAAACACATAAGCAAGTCTATTTGAGATTACTTACCTCCAGACGGTCTAGACGGTCAGTAAAAGCAGCGGTCAGGCTATATCAGCTCTGGATATGTGTATGTCATAAAGCTATCTCTTCCCCCTGACCCCACCACACACACACAAACACACCATCTATCCATCTCCTGTCCTTTATTCTGCTCCATAAAGCCCGCTGGACATATTTATCTGCGTCTGCATGCCTGAGCCATTCCAACACAGCGTGGCCCCTGCCGCCTCTAAACCAGACGAATCGGAGTCCAACTCTATATGGACGTGTGTCAGTGTGTGTATATGTACTGGTGTGTGTATGAATGTGTGTGTACTCTGTTTGTAGAGACTGATGAAAAGGTCAATCTGCAAGTGGGTCAAGACAAGGATGAGGTCAAGCCTAAGTTTAGGTTTAATTTTAGATGGACATGAACCTTAAAGATAGCTTTAGAAGTGTGTGTTCATTCTCAGCGCTGCAGTCACACTTACATGGTGGTGGTGTGTTAGTGTGTGTTGCGCTGGTACGAGTGGATCAGACGCAGCAGTGCTGATGGAGTGTTTAGACACTGTGTCCACAGTGTCTCCTGTGTCCAGGAGTGTCTCCTCCTTGTAGATGTAAAGTCAGAGACAGAAGCTCATCTGTTTCTGCACAGTTTGTGTTGGTCGTCCTCTAGACCTTCATCAGTGCTCACAGGACGCTGACTACAGGACGCTGCTCACAGGACGCTGTCGGCTGGACGTTTCTGGTTGGTGGACTGTTCTCAGTCCAGCAGTGACACTGAGGGGTTTAAACACTCCAGCAGCACTGCTGTGTCTGATCCACTCGTACCAGCAACACACACTAACACACCACCACCATGTCAGTGTGACTGCAGTGCTGAGAACGATCACCCACCCTCTTCTATTGGCAGTACTTCTTTACTGGGACTAGACAAGCTGTGTGTGCATTTGCATTTTTGTGTCAGCAATGGGTGCAACTCAAAGTAGCTGATTGAGGCCTGTGTGTGTGTGTGTGTGTGTGTGTGTGTGTGTGTGTGGCTGCAGCTGGGACATTTTGATGCTGATGGTGTTGGTGGGCTGCTTGGATCCAGAACCAGCTCTGGCAGGTTTTGGCCAGGCTGCTCCAGCCAGAGCTCCTACATGAGGGCTTCCTGGCTTCCTCTGGCGCAGTTTGTGTGTGTGTGTGTGTGTGTGTGTGTGTGTGTGTGTGTGTGTGTGTGTGTGTGTGTGAGTGTGTGCTGTCTCACACACACCCCTCCTTTCGTGATGTCTGTACACTTTTGACTCTGAGTTTGAGCTCAGTCTTAAATTAGCAAATGATGCAAATCCACAGGGATGTGCCACTGCATCTTCAATACAGTACACACACACACACACACACACACACACACACACACACACACATATACATACACACACATACACAAGGCATGCTCATAAACACAGCTGTAAATAAATGTACAGTATATAGATAAATGTGTACGTGCGCAGACATTTAGTCACTGTCTTATACAAGCTTTAACTTTAGTGTGTGTGTGTGTGTGTGTGTGTGTGTGTGTGTGTGTGTGTGTGAAATATATCTGTATTGATCACCTCCTCTTCTTCCTGTGCTCTGGAGGCTCTGGTCCATAACCATCAGATCAGTTGACCTGTATTATCCGGTTGCCACGGTGACACAGCGCAGAGCATCCGGTCCTTCCTTGATTGACACAACAAGCAGCCAATTAGAGAGAGCGATTAGCACTTAATTAAGGGTTTATTGGAGCCAAATTGAGGGGCTGCTTCAGAAAGTAGCAGCTTCAGTTGTGTGTTGTTCTGTTTGCAGAACTGCAGAATACACCACGCTCAGTACTGAACATCTGGGAACATCTGCTTTTTCCAAAAGCTTCCTTAAATTCCAGCTGAACATTGTTTCCCATCAAATTTTCCATACGTTTACAGTCACTGAGCAAAAGAAGTTGCTGCAAATCTCGGTTCTGTCTCGTGCAGATATGTAAACGAGTACAGGTGTGGTCTCAATAGATACTGGGTTTTGGCACAAGAGGGCGTGAAGTGCTTCCCCCACTGCCCTACAAAAAGCCTCTCAGATGCTACTTTTGTGTAGTGTACCTCTTTCACTGGGATGAGAGAAGCAGGATGGTCATTCAAACAAACTGGTACCATTTAGGCTGGACTGCTACAGACTGGAACCATCTTTAATGACGGACACAGGTTCTG
>CM067520.1:25158565-25316065 GCA_034509495.1 Acestrorhynchus altus | reverse complement strand
AGTGTTTAGATGGACACTGTGGGATGTACGGAATACCGATGCTCTGCTCTGATTAGAAGGAGGATAGTTTTTCTGGTTTTCTTTAAATCTATTGGTTCAAAATCAATGAATTAAAATGAATTAATGGCTGAAACAGTCTTTAGAGTCTGCACGACGTTCCGTAATCCGTAATATCCACTGAAAAGCGGAAAATGCCACGATGGTATACGGAATCCTGTTCTCCAAAGTTACCAGGTCCTAAGAAGTGAGTCGTGTGACTGGCATCAAATTGTGTGGTTAGACTTGTTTAACTGGTTACACAGAACTCCGGTTCTCCAACCAGACTTCAGACACCAATCACGTCTTAACTGATAGGATGCATTTGGGATCTTTAAGCCCATAACAAGAAGCAGTAGAGTAGAACAGAGGGGGCTTTCGGACGTGGGCTTTGATGAGTAATGGGACTAATTCGTTCCTTTCATTCGGGAATTCCCTGGAGTTGAGTCAGAGGAACGAGCCGCTGTCTGGAAGGACAGAAATGAAAGCGAAATGAAGATGGACGGATTGATGGCCATTGTTGTCTGGGGCCAGTGGGGGACTATGACCAAAGTGGCTTAGTCATACTGGAGCATGGCTGCGTTTGTGTGTGTGCGCTCAGATGGCCAACATTCCGCTGGTGGATGCAATCATCCACCCTACTCATCCACCACACCCTGACCCGTTCCCTGACCGTCTACGGGGATTTTCCTCGAAAGACGTGTGAATTCGCAGTGGAACAAGCGATTCATTGGATTGTCATGGTTCAAATGTGTGCAGCTTTTCCAAACACAACTTCAACACAGTCTCACGACTCACGAGCGAGTAAACTCGCATTGTTTAGCAGAGCATTTGGTTTTTATCTAAATATATATTTTAATTATATAATATTAATATAGTAAATATATATATTATTTGTGATGCATTTCAAAGCATTTCTAAATGTACTGTGGCTCATCATTGATCTATGAGTGTAAATGTGTGTGTGTGTGTGTGTGTGTGTGTGTGTGTGTGTGTGTGTGTGTGTGTGTTGATTAGGTTACTGGGGTCTGACTGTCTATGGGCGGAAACACTCCTATAAGCTTTTCACTAAACACTTTAATGAGGCAGTGCACTGGGCGTGTGCAGTGCAGAAGGTCATTGACAGCAAAGCACCAGTGGAGACGCCAACACAGCTACTAATACGGGACATAGAGGTGAGACAACACACACACACACACACACACACACACACACACACACACACACACAAACATCAACTGTCAAACATATATATAATACATCTCATATATACACCAACAAATTCAGAATGAGAATAGCAGGTGGAGATGACCTGGTCTGTGTGGAGGCATCGTGGTCACATGCCATGCTGCCAGATCACCTGTGGTCCTCATTACAGCCACTCTGAGAGACCAACGTTACGTGGAGGTCCTACCGTCTCCAAACACATTCCTTTCTCGTCCACACACTGCTGCCGTCTCAAGATCTCGTCTTGAAGACACAGATACTACGCCGTGGTCGGTCTCATCTCCAGACCTGTCCCTGATTGAAAATGTGTGGACGCTCTATCAACACTCCACCCCTACCACACCATCTGCAGAACTGAGTGAGAACATTCAAGCTGCATGGGATGGATCATCACAGGACACCATTACGAACCTCTACACCTCCATGCAGAGACGTCTGACGTGTTGCGTTGAACCCGACGCCGTACTGAGAGACACCACTTCTGTATAAGTAGATCAATAAATATTGATCAGATCAGACTACAGTTATCATCAGTTATTGATCCTGATCACCTTCATCTTCCCAACAACACACACACACATTCATATAAACACACAAACAGAGCTTCTAAGATAAGACATAGAAGTGAGAACGCACCGTCCATCTTCTGGTGGTCACCCCTGTCTCCCCCCACCATAATATTAGTAGTATGCTGGTCAGTGATACTGCAGTAATAGCAGTGGTGCTGTGGGATCACTTCCCTCTGGAAATAACTCTCTCTCTCTGTCCAGAGCGGCGTGTGACTCTTTAGAATAGCCTCGGCCTGTTATGATGTAATGCAGCAGCTCTAGGGATGCTCTTTATTAATAGGCTGCTGGTTGCTATCCCACAGAATTCTGCAGAATTCACCTCGGACCACAGAAACACAGACAGACCACCAGACCACCAGACCACCAGCTGTACCAGTAGAAAAGACAATATGACACTATTGAAACAGAAAACATTAGACACGCAGTTCAGTCCAGTTCCACTTTACGATTCAGAAACTCGATTCCAGTTCCACCTGAACAGGGTTCCGTTTCAGCCTCAGTCGGTGTGTTCAGGTTCTGAACATCAGGCCTCACTGACTCCAGTTAAGCATTAGCCACCAGCACAGACACAGATACTGTCCTGCATTTAAAACACAAATAAATACAACATCCCGTGTCCCTCAGCCCACGGCTGCAGCCTGTAAGGACCACATTCCACAGCAGAGACGGAGACTGACCTCACTCACCCTGTCACACACACACACACACACACACACACACACACACACACACACACACACACAGTAGCTCAGGAAAACTTTATTTAATTTGCTGTGGATTAATGCTCGCTACAAACAAAGACTTGCCTGAAGAACTTAAATTAATTTCTCTCTCTCTCTCTCTCTCCTTCACACACACACTCCATTATATCTACATCTTTTTCTCTCTTTCTACATACTCTCTCTTAATACCTCCATTTTTCTCACTCGTTTCGCTTTCTCTATTTCTCTTTTTCTCTCTGCTCTCTTACTATTAACTCTGTCTCTCACACACACACGTCTATGTCTCTCATACATTCTCTCACTACCATCTCGCTCCACTCTGTCCACTCTTCCTCTCCCTCTCTCCCCTTGTAGGAGAACAAGTTTAATCCTGAGGTCGTGGAGCACATCTACCAGCACAACCCCGTCCTCACCTACACACAGAGTCCACTCTACGCCCCCCTGCTGCCCTTCCCCTACGGTAGCCTGGACCACACACGTGAGTAAAACACACACACACACACTCACACACACACAGCTCATTTATTGTTTTCTGGCGAACTACTATGCATTTAACATTTCTAATCATGCATGTGTGTGTGTGTGTGTGTGTGTGTGTATAGACATGGCAGGCAAAGGCTACACATCAGTGCGTGAGGAGGCAGTGAGGCTGTTTAACTGCCAGCAGCAGCTGGAGTCGGCGCCGGAGCCCATTCCTCTCATACAAGGCATCCTACAGACTGGCCTGGACCTGCGGCCGCTGCGTGACGAGCTCTACTGCCAGACCATCAAGCAGACCAGCGTCACACACCTGCAGACGCAGCCCAACCCACGGCTGCGATATTGGCAACTGCTGACCTGCATGAGCTGCACGTTCCTGCCCAGCAGCATCGTGCTCAGATACCTACGATTTCACCTGAAGAGGTGAGTCACACACACTTGATGTAACACTTGATGTAGCTCCTGGGTTGCACAACTCCTGTAATGTGAGTAACCTTGTACGTGGCTCTGGATCATGTTGATGCTCCACTGAAGGGAGAATCATTCAAACTCCATGACAGAAAGCTGAGAACTTGCTCCAGAAGTGTCTAACATACTAGTGCAACGTCCTGTAATATTACTCCAGAGCCTCAGTCCACATGCATCTCTCAGCTTGTCCACAAATGCATGTGTAAAGCTGTCCATGAGGGGGCGCTCAAAGCGTGATCTGTATTTACTGCAGTGATGTAACAGTCAGTTACACTCCACAGCTGTGGAGCAGTAGGAACAAAGCCTATCAGTTCTCACGTAATGCTGCTCAAGTGCTACATGGTTGGATGACCCTGAACTGACTGGTCGTGTTTTGGGTGTGTCAGGGTCCAGAGTGTGTGTGTGGACACGGAGGTGGAGAGCTATGCCTGGTTCATTGCTCAGGCTCTGGAGAAGACACGCTGCCGCGAGTGCGTTCCGTCCTGGGAGGAGATCCAGGGCCTGATGGGCCGTCAGGAGATGCTATGTACTGTCCACTACCCTGGCCCGGGCTGCCTCAGGATAGCCATCAGCTCACACACTACTGCTAATGAGGTACACACACACCCCCCTCACACACATACGTATTTGCTCACACACTCTTGATATTTGACTGATATTTTATAATGGTCTCTCTCTCTCTCTCTCTCTCTTTCTCTCTCTCCAGCTGGTGAAGAAGATGGCCGAGCGGTTAGGTCTGCAGGACAGCCCCAACACCTTCGCTCTCTTTGAGCAGAAAGCATGCTGGGAAAGGGTTATTGGGGGCGGCACTATCATCGCTGATGTCATCACCAGGTTTGAAAAGTAAATATCACAACTTAGAGCTCAAATCTCACACTTCAGCACATCAGCGTCCTCAGAGACGTCCTCAGAGATGTTTGTGTTTCAATACTTTTGACCAGTCAGCCATAACGTTGTGACCAGTATCCTCTGACCACACAGGAGCACTTTGTGGTTCTATAATTCCAGACTGTAGTTCATCTGTTTCTCTGCAGACTTTATTCTCCTCCTTTCACCCTGATTTTCAATGATCAGGACCCCACAGGACCACCACAGAGCAGATATGATGTGGGTGGTGGGTCATTCTCAGCACTGCAGTCACACTGACATGGTGGTGGTGTGTTAGTGTGTGTTGTGCTGGTACGAGTGGATCAGACACAGCAGTGCTGCTGGAGTGTTTGAACCCCTCAGTGTCACTGCTGGACTGAGAACAGTGTCCTGTGGGCAGCGTCCTGTGAGCACTGATGAAGGACTAGAGGACGACCAACACAAACTGTGCAGAAACAGATGAGCTTCTGTCTCTGACTTTACATCTACAAGGTGGAGACACTCGGTAGGAGTGTCTAATAGAGTGGACAGTGAGTGGACACAGTGTTTAAACACTCCAGCAGCACTGCTGTGTCTGATCCACTCATACCAGCGTAACACACCCACATAATATCTGCTCTGTGGTGGTCCTGTGGGGTCCTGATCATTGAAGAAAGGAGGAGAATAAAGTCTGCAGAGAAACAGATGAACTACAGCCTGTAATTATAGAACCACAAAGTGCTCCTGTGTGGTCAGAGGAGCTGATAGAGTGGACAGTGAGTGTAAAAACAAGGAGGTGGTTATAATGTAATAGCTGATTGGTGTATATGTACATATACACACTTACACACAATCACATACAGACACGGCCATGAACGACTCTGTTGACGCTCCAAGGGTGAGGCTGATGTCATTGGCTGTGATTGGAGTGGACGGCAAATGAAGAGAGATAAGCAGACCAGCTGGAATAAAAGACATCTGTTTAATTCTCGGAAGTGTGTGTGTGTGTGTGTGTGTGTGTGTGTGTGTGTGTGTGTGTGCTTTGTGAGGTTATTCCCAGAATTTCAATTTCAGAAGTTCAGGGACACACACACCCTCACATGCTCTCGGACAACACACACACACACACACACACACACACACACACACACAGAAGTGCATACACAGCACAAAAAAGCTCCATGTGTCAGCATTAAGGGCACACAGGGAAGTGTGTGTGTGTGTGATCAGTGTGTCGGTGAGGGTGTAATTAGTGCTTTTAGTGCCAGGTTGCCAGGTCTTCTCTTCCTCTGTGCTCTTCCTCGTATCATTGAATCACGTATTTCTGTTCTGTCCGTCAGTCTGTCAGTGAAGGAGCCGGACTCGGGATGGAGACTGTGTTTTAAGCTGTACTGCCTTCTGGACACAGACAACATCAGCACTGACAGCATCGAATATCTCTTCCTCTATGAGCAGGTACATAGAATTCAGCTCTATTCATTGGACGTACAGTGTCTGATGTTTCTGTTCTTTAGGAATGAACCGGATGCAACCGCACAAAGAACCATAGCAACCCACTGGCAGTTGCCAACATGCTTGAAACCACTGTAGATACCATAGCGACCACCTGGGATACTAGGTTTCTCATCAACTTGGCCCTGGAGCCCTCCCTGCCCTGCACATTTAGTGGGTTACCTGCTCCCAACTTACCCCACTCAATGAATCAGCTCATTTACAAGCTGGAAACACTTCCAGCAACCACCTATCAACACCATAGTAACCACCTTGCAACGAATTAGCAATCCCATAGCAACCACATGAAGCACCACAGCAATCCACTACCAATTGTCAACATGTTTACTACACCGTAGATACCATAGCAACCACCTGGGATACCATGGTGTCCCCGACCCTGCACATTTAGTGGGTTATCTTAGTGGGTTATACATACAAATGTGCAGGGCATGAGGGCACCAAGTATAGACACCATATCAACCATCTAGGGCCAATAGCATTGATCTAGTACCACCATAGCAACCACCTAGCAACAGCGTAGTAACCATATAGCAACTATATGGTGTACCATGTTGACATTGTGCCTTAAGTTCAGATTGTTCTGATTGTGTGAATTGATCCTCTTCCCCTCCCTCCCTCTCTCTCTCTCTCTCTCTCTCTCTCTCTCTCTCTCTCTCTCCGTCAGTGTCATGAGATGGTGGTGCGAGGTCAGTTGCCTGCGTGTGAGGATGACCTGTTGTCCCTGGCCGCTCTGAGGCTACAGGCTGTGCAGGGTGATTACAGCGCTCTGGCTCCGTTTCCTGCTCTGGAGCAGGTTTTTCCAGCACGGGTTCTGGAGGCCCGTGCCCTGCTGACCCCCGCGGAACCCCCGGGCTGCCCTCCGCCCTTCCCCGCCGGGCTGCTGGCAGGGGCTCTGTGGGGCCATAAGCGACGAGAGGAGCAGGACCAGCGGCTAAGGGTGCGGCTCAGAGAGGAGGCTGCCCTGACCACCACCGCTATCCTGGAGCGCTGGAAGGCTCTGAGTGGCTACAGCCGCCGCGACAGCATGGCCTCTTACCTTACCATCGCACGTCAGTGGTCCGGGTTCGGCTGCACGCTCTACGAGGTGGACTTCTACATAGTAAGTCACCTGATCTGCTCTTGTTGGAGAACTGTCTGTACTGTCTTTCCACTAGATTCTGGAACATTGCAGTGAGGATTTGATTGCATTAAGCGACAAGAGCAATGATGGCGAGGTCAGGATTTCGGATGATTGCCACCCCTCCTCATCCCTGTCAGCCCAACTCATCAAAATATTGGAGCTCCAACATTCCAAAGAACACAGTTCCACTGCTCCACAATCCAATTCTATTGGCAGTTCTTCTCTACAGGGCCTAGACAAGCTGTGTGTGCATTTGCACATCTGTGTCAGCAATGGTGCAGCAGCAAGTTTTTACAATGACAATCTATCTCTCTCTCTCTCTCTCTCACTCTCTGTGTCTCAGAGTTCTACAGGTAGCTTCTCTCAGCGTTTGTGGTTGGGTGTAGCAGCGTCCTGCGTGTCTCTGTACAGACAAGGTGAGGCGGAGGCTCTGGAGTGTCTCCCAATCGCTCAGATCTGCTCTTACGGCGTCTCCGACAGCAACACCTTCAGAATCACCGCCGGGGACAGAGATCTGCTGTTTGAGACCTCCAAGGTAGGAGGCACTACACTTTTAGTGAAATGTCCTGCACACAAACATCACAAACCTCCGTGTTCTTTCTTAGCAACTGTTGCTAGGTTGGACAAGCTTTACAGCGTGTAATAATTCACCCACTGACAAAAGAATAACACACCCGGACAAACCTGTTGGATTGGTATGCAGTTGTGTCAAGTTATGCAAATGAGCACAGGTGTGGTCTGATTGGATACTGGGTTTTGGCACGAGAGGGTGTGAAGTGCTTCCCCTGCTGCTCTGTTTAAAGACTGCCCGGGGCTACTTTTGGGTAGTGTACCTCTCGGTGAAATCGTTTCCCGCTCCTCCACTCGGAATTCTTTCAGAAGCTGCACTTTGACACCTACTGTGGCGAGACCAACCTGCTACCATCATGACATGTTAGCATTGTTGCATCTTCTTTACACATCTTGTGGTTCTGCTCATGACTGAACTTGCCGGGACGGTCTGATTTTACCACGTGAGCAGTTGTTTTAAATGTTCTTCACCTGTAAATGATCTTCGGGACAGTGGAACCGCTGATTTCTATTTAATTCAGTAAGTCAAAGGTTTTTATGAGGCGCTCCAATTTTTTCATGACTGTATAAAGCCTGTCCAATGTAGCGGCAGTAGTGAAGTACCGTCTTAGTGGGCGGAGCATAAAGAGGGCAGTATCCATCTGTAACAGCTGCAGCCGTGTGTGTGTGTGTGTGTGTGCGCAGCAGAGTGTGTGGAACATCCAGAACTTGATTTTTCTCAGAAACTTTTCTGCTCACACTCTGACCTCGTCTCTCTCCCTCCCTCTCTCTCTTTCTCTCTCTCTCTCTCTGTCTCTCCCCCCCCCCCCTCTCTCTCTCTCTCTCTCTCTCTCTCTCAGCTGACTGAGATCATGCAGTTGATGAATGCCTACTTCAGTGCCACCCGACGCCAGCTGGGCAAGGATGACTGCATCACCATGGAAACCACCCCCAAGCTCCGCCCCTCCCTGCTAGAACTGCCCTCTCATCCGGTGTGAAGAGACACACACACACACACACACACACACACACACTTATACATAAAAAGAAAGCAACCCTGACTGATTGCCTGTGTGAGCCTGTTCTGAGAGACCCTGAAAACCGGACAAAGGGAGCTCTGTTTACTCCCTCTGTCCAGAAAGAGTGAAAAAACAGAGAAAACGAAAGAGAAAATCAAAGGGGTGAAAAGGGGACTCCCAAGGAAGACCAGAATCCAGCTGGAACACTGAGTACTAGTGTGTATACACACACAGACGTATATATGGATGGACAGATTGAGAGAGAGAAAGAGAAAGAAAGGAACTTTAAAGCTGGAGGAATGACAGCAAAACACACACACATACATACTCTCTCTCTCTCTCTCTCTTTCTCTCTCTCCTCCTCTCTTGCTCTCTCTCTCCAGGCCTCCCTTGAGCACAGAAGGGCTTATGTGAACTTGAACTACTAACAGACACAAGTCACTCCTTTATGCCTCATGGACCCCGAAACAACTCATTCACAGAACTTAAACTGACTCCTGTGTGTGTGTGTGTGTGTGTGTGTGTGTGTGTGTGTGTGTGTGTGTGTGTGTGTGTATCTGAGACAAAGAACGGATGGAATATTCAAAAGCTGTTCGACAGAAACCAAAGGATTTCGCTTCTCTGACTTTCAAGCGAAGTCGTTTTTGCTCTTTCGTTCGTCAGACGCTTCAAGCCACACCAGGTGCTGCTGCTGCTGCTTGACCTGGGCTGCCGCCCACACCGTTTCTCAGCCCAGTCGCTTGATGAGACAGTTTGGGTTGGTGTGTAGCATCTACTGTATAGCAGCTGGATGCTGGGAATGTTTTGGACGACGCAGCTCAGCGCTGTTTCAGTAACCCAGTAAGAGCCACGCTTCAACATGTCTTCTTCCAACCAGGAATATTTTGCCAGATGTCCTCAATTTACCCTTTATCCAGAGTGTCGTCCACCAGCAAGGGCTTGTTTTGTGTCTGAAGCTTCTTGGGCTTTGTGCTGGTCTAGCGTTGTGGACAACAACCCTGCCTTCCCCATAGCAGGTTCTCCTAGCTAGGCAAGCAAGTCGTCCCTCTGAATGAGAACATAAGTCATCAGAAAAATGCCATCATTTTGTCATAAGCACAGCTAATGTTAGCTTCAAGCTATCATGCAAACTTTTGTTGTCCAATAATCTCAGACAAATTTGCGTATGTGATTTCTGACGTGCCGTTATCTATAACCCTGAAGAAACGCGGGCTACATCACATACATCAGTATCCACGCTGAACCAAACAGACAGCAAACATGTCTTGCGTAATCAACAATTGGTGTAAACTGAATAAATTTGCCCGAACAGTTCAACATCCTGTAAATTCCAGCAGGAAGCCAGAACCACCAAGAACAGCAGGTGAAGTCGTCCAAATACGATTTCCTCACATAATCATGTGACCTATAAAAGGCCCTATGAAAACAGCTTAAACTTAATCAAATGAAACAGATTTCATTGTTCATCTGAACTGTTCAAGCTCCTAAACTGACGCGCGTACGCAAAATCGGAACATTTCACGTGGCGCATTCATGACGTACGTTGAGTCGGATTGACCTACAGTTGTCATGAATTCCGAAGTCGTTGTTCAGACTGAGCCTCGTTGTATCGGAGATGTACTGCACTCCACGTACGAAAGTGCCCGTCACGTGACTGAAAAGATTGGATTTCACGTCCGATTTGGGTGACTTTAATACGTGGTGTTGAAACCCAGTGTAGGAATGTGATAACCAGATGGGAATCCATGCAACCTTTACATCAGTCCACCTCAACATTCGTCATGAGCACCGAGGAGGGAAAATGGACGACAGCAGCTCATTCGTACGTGCGCAACAGTTTATGAGCTCACGTCTGAAGTTTGCTTGTTAGTTGCTTAGTTTTCCACTGCACACTAAAATGAGGTTCTTCAAGGGTTCTTAAAAGAAACCACTTCTTTATAGAACCATGAACACTCAAAGAACCCTTTGCATGATTAAAGGGTTCTTGGCATCATGAAAGGTGCTGTTAAGGGTTTTGAAAAGGGTTCTGTATAGCACCAAAAAGGCTTCTGCTATTGTTACAATCCTTTTCGGTGCTATATAGAACCCTATTGGAAAAGGTTCAAATATAATACCCTCTGCAGCACATTCAGCAATTTGAAGAACCCTTTCATGATGCCAAGAACCCTTTATTCATGCTCCAGGGCAGAACTGATGAAAGCCGCTTCAGACACCATGGTTACGGCTGATTGGATGATTGTTTTTTCTGGAACGTTGATTTCATTGTGATGATGTTTCCCGACTGAAGTCAGACCCCGGTTTCCTGTCATGTATATGTTGGGATTTATGTCTAAAGAGTCAGACCCTGTTCATTCTGTCTCTCATCTGCTGAGCATACTTTCGTTTTTCCTTTTTTATAATATTGTTACTGTTAGATTTTATTTATGGATGTCTGTTGTGTGAAATAGTGTTTTATCATTGACATTTCTATCCTTTGTTTTTATATCTCTTTAAGGACCTACATTGTATTTTATTCTAATTTCAACACGTTTAAAAAGCCCTCGGGTATCCAGTGTCGTGGCGTATACCGCATCGCTGTTCATACACACTCATACATAACCCACGTTTAAAGGGCTGCGATACAGCGGCGGATACGTACACCCGGCCTTCTCCTCCGTCTCGCTGAATTCAGTTCATTAATCAGTCGAACAGCACAGTAATGTTATCGATTTATAACATGGACCAAATATGTCGGAATAACTGCCACACCACTCACACTTAAGAAAACCCATTTAGCCTTGATTTTCGCTCTGTTCCCCCTCGCTGTGCCTCAGGAAGACTAGCCGTCACCGCCTGTGCCTAAACCCCTTAACTCCACTGATTAACACACTTCACAAGCCTGGGCTAATTTGTTAAGCTTTAACTGCCCGTGCAGTCATACAGTACTTAACCCCGAACCCAAGTGCGGTCAATCAGCCAAGTCTGGCCATGTCGGTCTGAAGTTCAGCCTCTTTAGTGCTGCCGGTAATTGATGCTATTGAATAACTAACATGACGAGCGATGCCTTTGTGCCTAAATCACGTTACTTGTCTCAAATAGACCTGCTAATTTCATTTCTTACACTGAGTGTAAGTTGGTGGCTATATTATCAGCAGCTGGAGAGCCAATACAAGCAATACTGCACCAGCAATACAAGCCATAACTCAACCTGTACTGGTTAGAACAACATTTACTAGTTGAAATTCTACTTTCAGACATCAACTATAACCTTTTTACTGGTAAAAACAACTTTTACTAGCTGGAATTCTGTTTAAGGTATGAACTATAACTTTCTTTACTAGTAAAACCAACTTTAATGTGATGAAATTCTGCTTTTAGGCATCAAATATGATGTTTTACTAGTAAAATCAACTTTTACTTGCTGAAACTGTACAACTATAACATTTTCCTACTAAAATATCAGATCTACAGCTCAATAAACACATTCTTACCAGCCATTTTAGCAAGAATGACATGCATGTTACTATTGATTTACATGGAAAATCACATGTCCTTGTGTAAAATTATATTTTCACTATAAAAGTATGACTGTATTTAAAATTGCTTGTTTACTAGTAGAAAAAGTAGTTCCAGATATACAGTATCAGTCGTTTTTAGATATCTAAAACATTGTATAGATATAAAACAGTGTTTCCCAAACCTGTTCCTGGAGGCACACCTGCCCTACGGAGTTTAACACACCCCTTGTAACTCTGAAGGGCTTGTTAATGAGCTGATTAGTTCAATCAGGTGTGTGGGGAGCAGGGCGAGCTCTCAAACATGCAGAGCAGGAACAGGGCTGGATCTCGAGTGTAAAGTATATGCATATGTGGACCTTTCACTAATCAAAATTACAGTGTAGATACTGAAATTGCAGTTTTTACTTCTGAAACAAGGTTACAGTTGAAGGTTGTGGGACTAGATGGACTTAAAAACACAGTTGGGCCACAGAATCTCAATATATCAGTATATTTTTAACTTCAATTTTATTGTAAAACTAGGATCGTCGAGAAGAGTGTGCTGTTCCATATAAATCAATGGTGAAACGAACAGTCAGAATTACATTAAGAATATGTAACATTACTGCTAAAATGATCGTTTTTACTAGTGAAAACAGTTTTACGATACGGTTTGTTGTTCAACGTGATTTCTTCGTAACATCACATCGACACTAAAGAAGCAGAACTTCGGGCTGATTGACTTTGAAGGCAGAGACTGTTTAGACAACTTCGCCCTCCCCCTCCCCCATCGTGTCGAACTCGTAGGATTTACAGCCCCATTGAACCCAACCCCTGACCACAGGTTGTGGTTGCCATGACGACCCTGTACTGTCCAGCAAAGCCACTGTCCGTGTGTCACTCAGCAGCTGCAGGCAGCTCCGGCCACTGTCTTAAAGTAACACGCTACACCTAACACAACAGGACACAACCGAACGGTGACTGTTTGTCATTTATACGCGTCATGGTACTTTTTCTTTGTTACACATGTATCGTCAGTTGCACTATTGTTTGTACAGCTAACTTGAATGTGCAATAATAAATACTGTATGTAATTAAATAATAAAGGCAGCACCATTGGACCATCACGTACCTGTATTTTTTTTTACTACTGTTTATTATTTACTATATAAAATGTTGCATCAGATTTTATATGAATTAAAATTAAAACTGACATTTCAAGCTGATTGTTTCAATCCTGAGTTTAACTCTTCTGATTTTCCTGATCTATAACCTGTTAAATGTCACTTTAAATGTATTGGATATGAAATAATTTCTTTGTGCATGCAATTATGAACTTTTTCACAATATTAAATTCTTTTGGAGATGCAGTATCAATCAGAATGAGAGAAAATAGAGTTTAGATTTGAGCGATAGAACCGATTTCTCGAAGAATATGCTGAATTCGCAGTTTCTTCAATGGCCGCATTGCATTCAGGTACTGATGCGGCTCCAAACCATCACGCTACCAACATCATGCTTCACAGGTTGTCACGTTAGGCTTTAACCAGGCTTAATGGGGTATATCAGCCAAAAGGTTTCACTTCTGATGAACATATTGTTCCAGAACTCAGGAAGATCATCCACATTTGTTTTGGCAAACTTCAGAAGTATTCATATCGTTCCTGATTAGCAGTGGTTTCCATCGTGCTATTCTTCCACGAATGTCATTCTTGCTCAGAGCTTTTCTGATGGATGAGTCATGAGCACAACATTAACTGAGGCCCACAGTTCCTTAAAAGTTTTCATGTTCATTAATTCCTTGATTTTAAGAGATTTTGGAAAGGCGTCTACTCCTTGGAAGACCGACAACAGTTCCAAACTTTTTTTCCGTTTGGCTCGGACTGTAGTTCAGTGGAGCCCAAAGCCTTAGAAATGACTTTGTAACATTTTCCAGACTGATAGGCGTCCACATCCTTTTTTTGGGGTCTTTATGAAGCTCTTTTAAAACAAGACGGCCCTGAACGGACAACCAGTGTGCCGCCAAGTTTGCTCTGACTTAAAGGCCCAAAGTTAGATTTTGATTGGACATGTCTGGACTAATATGTTCAAATGCTCATCAGAAGGTTGTACAAAACAGATAATAAAAGAAATGCATGCTTCAGGTTCACGTACCAGCCCTACAGTGTTTTGCCAGACATTATGTGGCTCATTCCCGACAAAAAGTAAGTACGTGTTGATGCAAAAGCTCAGCTCCAAGAAAATCCTTTATTTTTTATTCAATTTGGGGAAAACAGAAGAGGTTTATGGCAGGAGTTCCATACTGAAGGCCTTTAAACGGTTATATATTTATATATGAATCAAGTTCTTGATGAGCGATGTCCTCGTGCTGGGTAAAGAGTGTTACGTTAATGAAAACAACGTGCAAAGCATGAAGACTGGGAAGCACTGAATCAACATTACAGTAACATTGTACTGAACTGAGGTCATATGTATGAACCTGCAATAGTGAAGCAACGATGGTGCACTGATTTGGGGCCTAGATCGTCTGATCATCGTCACATCAATGCTCTTCACCCCATCAGCTGCCGTCTGCACTGTGAGCGTTTCGTGATGAACGAATCAACAGAACTGAGTATATACAGGGGTTGGACAATGAAACTGAATAATTGATTAGTACGGTGAACTAGGGCCTCCTTTTATGGCCAATACAGCGTCAATTCGTCTTGTGAAGGACATTTTTTGGATACAAACCGGGTTAGCACCCCAACATCCCTTTCAGACAGCGTCCTCTTACGTCCAGTTAATCCTGTTGGATGTGGTTGGTCATTCTTGGTGGTGCTGACGTTACCCTGGATACCGTGGCTCTTGATACATCACAAAGACTTGCTGTCTTGGTCACAGATGCGCCAGCAAGAAGTGCACCAACAATTTGTCCTCTTTTGAACTCTGGTATGTCCCCCATAATGTTGTGTTCATTGCAATATTTTGAGCAGAAGTGTGCTCTTACCTGCTAATTGAACCTTCACACTCTGCTCTTACTGGTTCAATGTGCAGTTAATGAAGATTGACCACCAGGCTGCTCCAATTTAGCCATGAAACCTCCAACACTACAATGACAGGTTCAGTTTCATTGTCCAACCCCTGTATGTACGATGCATTTACATACCGTATATCTGCAGCCGTGTATATATGAAATATGGAAAATCAGAAGTTGGCACAGGACCATGATTACAACATTGCTGTATTCATAGAAAACTGAGTACTAGCTAAGTGATACTGATTAGGAACCATGATGTCCCAATCTGCACCTTCGTAGGAGAAAAAAAAAAAGTTTAACTTTTATGGGACCAGTAGAACGGTAGTAGAACGGTTCCTGTTGGACCATTCTTGACAAAGTGCTCACAGTGTAAAGGGCAGCTGGTGTTTTCAAATGAGTAAACAAAGAAAAGGCCAGAGAAAAGGGGTTTCAGCCTCAATGTTCTGCATATTAGTGCAGATCCTAGATCAGCTGTTTCACTGAGATGTTCAGCCTGAGGAATCAAAACACGTCTGTTAAGTGGTTTCTATCAAAACCCTCAAAAGTAAAGAGGGATTGTGTCTTCGTTCACGTCGGATTACCAGCGTGCTGAAAGAATCCCCGGCTGATGACCTGCCTTGTTCAGAAGCCTGGTGTGGAAAGATCTGCAACCACCCGATTAAAACGTGAAACACCACAATCAGTCTGCGAACCCCAGTGCTCTGCTGCGCGATAATCAGAAGCACGAGTTAAATACTGTTTTTTCTCCATCTCTGACCTTTCTTTCCAAAAGGCTTATCGCTCCTTCCATCCCTCCCTCTCTCCCTCCCCTTTCAGAACAGCTTTCAGCCAGCCATCCCATGGAGAGACCACCCTGCCTTATCTGCTTACTCAGGAGAGTGTGTGTGTGGTCGGGAAGGCAAGCATGTGTGTAGGAGACGGAGTAATGTTCTAATGAATGCGTTCAGCTACTTGCACACATTGCTGACATCAATGTGCAAAAGCACACACAGCTTGTAGAGAAGTACTGCCATTACAATTGGACACCACGCCTGGTCAGGTGTGGCCTACAGTGGAGCATTGAGCTGTGGAGCAGTAGAACTATGTTCTCGGGAAGGATGGGATGAGGTGGATTGGTGATCCAAGAGCCTGACCTCACTGACGCTAGTCACTGAATGCAATCAAATCCTCACAGCAATGCTTCCATCTAGCGGAAAGTCTCCCTAAAGAATGAGCTGACCTCCAACCACTTTCATCCATATAGTGTATGTAACTATGAGGTTTTGTTTTCCACAAACTCGGGTAGTATTGAGTATTCAGCTCATAACTGAGACACTCCATCTACTGTCCTCCAGACACCATCACAAATGATGCTCATCAGACAGTCTCTCAGTCATCAGTCTGTATTATAGAATAATATTGTATTATAGAATTACGACTTAGTATCTTTAGATATAAATAAGGGAGTCGTAATTGAGATACTATCTCATATTTGAGACTAAGCAGAAATGAAGAACATTCAAGATGATCAGTTTGTCCCATAAATGAGATGGTGAGTCACTACTGAGTCATAATTTACCTAGTATTTCATCTCATATCTCATACCATCCTGAATGATCTCACAAGTAGTCAGGAATAAGCCTGCATCTCATAAATGAAGAGGTAAGTCAGAATTGTGATACTATGCCTCCTGAATGATCTCATAAGAAGACCTAAATTCACCATCTCATGAGATATAACCACCTGGAATGACCTCATAATTACTACAGTTTCTCAAAAGAATGGGTTTGTATCTCATAAACGACGGCGTACATCCTAACAGATTAGAGCTGGGCAAGATATCTTAATTTATTGAGATATTTGTACAAGAGATAAAAAGTGGCCAAATAATATTGTATGTTACTCAGGTAACGATTTAATTTGTGATTTATTTAGAAACTATAACAGTGTTGTTTTTAGTGTAACAATTAAATATGATTATACTTTATTAAGGTTATCAAATCGTACTGAATATCATCATTTCTCTTAAGCACATCAAGATTGGAGGCCCAATAATCTCAGTACGTAATAGGCACCTCATTAGAATGTACCTCAATTATGATTTACCATCTGTAACTTGATACTCTTACAGTTATGAATTACAACTTACATACTACTGCGAAAGGAACGATGAAATTATAGTTATGTATATATAGTTAAAGTTATGACAAAATGATTTCTCAATTACAAGAAAAAATAAGGTCCCTCAATTAGGACTTACTCTCAGGTCATGTGACTTCAATTATTTTAGTATCTAGGAGTATCTGAAACCTGATTACTAGAATGTCTCAGAAAATTAGGATATTGGGGGGAAAGTTCACTTGCGTTCATAATTTCATATAAAAAGTTAGATTTTATATTCATTACATATAAAGTGACATTTCTTTTACTCGATCAGGCTTATAGCTCATATGAAACCCAGAATTCAAGTTTGACCAAATTATATATCAGCAAAACAAACATGAAAAGCTTGAAAGATACCACTTTATATGTAATGAAAATACAATATGAAAAACTTTAATTCAATTATGAACAAAAAAACTAACATTTTATGACAAGAAAGTCCCAAAATTACAAGATTCCAAGACAAAATGGGGGAAACCTTCACATTACTACAACTTACTAAATGATGATGGATTGTGGGTTGACTGTTTAGATGTTCCTGGTCACTGCTACGGTCAGGAAGTGTGTGAGAAAACGGAGAGACAGTAAGAGAACGATGAGCTTTTTCACATCAAACCTTTCATTGAGAAGTAAAGAGGCACGTACAAATGATCACTCGTATAGTAGGGCTGCACAGTCACAGGGTGCTTCAGTCAACAAGCAAATGAGCCTCAAACCAATCACTGACCATTCATGGACATTACTGGACGTGTTTCTCTGATCCTAGAAACATGAAGCTTTTTGGTCCAAATGAAGAAACTGGACACTACCATCTCATGCAGCCCTACTATACAGGCCTGCACATCTGTGAAGAACATACATTAGGTTATGCTGAAGGTCCACACAGCAGTACTGAAGAGCAAGTCTGTCCATTCACGTCTACTATACTGCAGAAAAGAAACAGCGCTATTCCCACTTGCTGAATGGAGGGTCTAGAACGTGGTTCTAAACGCCTCATTTCACGTGTAACAACCTGCTGAAGAGAGAAACACAGCTCAGCTCTAGAAGACAAGTCCAGACCCACTGGCTTGGTCAGAGCTGCATGCTGGTATACGCTCACTGCTCCTGTGTGCCCCAGGAGATGTAGTCGGGCCTCGTGGCAGCGCTGTATTCGTCGATCAGTTGCTGCACCACCTCCCGCGAGTTGTCCAGCTCGTCAAAGTTGTCCTTGAACATGTCCTCCTTCCGGAACTGCTCCAGGAAGGCCTCGCGCTTCCGCAGTTTATCGTATTGCCGGCACGTTCGCTCGAACAGCTGGGGGAGGGGGGAGAACGGGAAAAGAGGAGAGCAATTCAAAATAAATGGAGTGGGAAATGAAGTGTTGGGAAGGACAGATGCTGCAAATACGGATTTTCCGAGCTTGCTCTCAGTCACAGATTACGGGAAAATGTCAAAGTTTTCCCATCATCATCAGTGAGAGATATGCTGTCCCCGGTGGGGACACGCAGTCTTTTGTATGGAATATAATTGTTTTCAGGTGACAAAATGAAACCTCAGTTGGGACTCTTAATACCTAATGTCATGGCAGATATGATGATGATGACAGTACTCATGAGAGATGAAAACGCATTACCGAAGAGATGCTGGTGTGATTGGCCATCATGAGACCGCTGACCCTGTGGGCAGATGGTAAATAAGGAGACTTGCGGGAGAGCGCCACCTGGATGCTGGCTGGACCCCACGGGATAAAATTGGCCAACTTCCTCTCTCGGATTCTCTGAAGACTCTTATGGACCTAGAAGACGAGAGTCCACAAAATAAAGTGTCAAAAAGTGATAATGGTCATTTTTAATGTTGTATATGAAGACACATATTAATGCAAGTGCGCATATAGACCACAGGGAGGACAGGGGAACCCACATTTAACCCATCCACACCACCCATCACATCTGCCATTTTGGTTTGGACCAAAGTCTGAGACACACACCTGTGTGGGATCCACCTCTCCTTGGATGATGTTAAGGATGGCAATGTAACAATGGTTGGTCTGACGGTCTCTGCCTGTCGACACCATCACGTTCTTTGGCTGCAGCAGCCTCCTCATCACATCCAGAACCGTGGTCTTCCTCACACTCGCCACCTACAGAAAAAAAGGACATCTGTATTATACACAATATGGACAAAAGTATTGGGACACCTGCTCAGTCATTGTTTCTTCTGAATCATTAAATAACCAAGATTTTGGTGCTGTGCACTACTGCTGACCTTAGACATGGTTCCAGTAGGTTCATGATTATCTGCTCTCTATCAGAGGGTCCTATTCTATTGGCAGTACTTTTCTACAGGGACTACACAAGCTGTGTGTGCATTTGCACACCTGTGTCAACAATGGCTGCAGCTTAAAGTAGCTGAATGCATTCATTAGAAGGGGCATCCACAAACATTTGGACAGCTAGTGTGAGCTATATGTTCTTGGTCTACAAAAGCTGCTTACTGATTGGTCGGTGGTCAGCGGTGTGTATCCAGTCATGAGGAAGTGAAGGCGGGGAGTGGGGATCAGGGACGCAATCAGCCCAATCAGATCGTTGTTCATGTATCCAGGGTATCGCAGTGTTGTCGTGCTAGCGGACATGATGGTGGAGACCTACGAAAAAACAAAAAGACCTGAAAAAGACCATCGGTACTCAACCATGTCTGGGCAGGTCTGAGTATCTCTAGAACTGCTGATCTCCCGGGAATTTCGGTCTACAGCGTTCCTCAGAGTGGTGGAATAAGGAAAACACTTTTAGTGAGGGCAGTTCTGCAGTCCGCAAGATCTTATTGATGAAAATGGTCAGACTGTACCACTCTTTAACACGACGGAAACCAGAAAAGCAGCTCAGAGTGAACACGTCCGACCTTCAGCAGGATGAGCTACAACAGCAGAAACCCATTTTACGGGATTAAATGAACTCACCAGACCAACTGTTCCCACGTACACTGCCATTAAAGTAGCACAACAGAGCAAAAAGCCAGGATTCCAGATTGAGGGGACAAAAAAAATTAACAAACATTATATTAAAGGTATATGAATTGCCCTCAATTTAAACTGAACATCGTTTAAACCACTCCTACTACGTACGAGAGCTGTGACGGTACGTGATCAGATTTTTGGCCTAATCCACCCAAAAACCTGAGGCAAAGCTTTTGCTCCTCATCTTGCAGGATGACTGACATACAGCTGGATGAGTAAACTAAATAAAAACAAGAAAAGCATGGCATGCTTAACTACCTTTGCACCCGTTTACTTGCAAGGGCGTGTTCAAAAGCTGGCATCTACCTAAATGCAATTCAGGCTTAAGAAATAGTGACGTGCTGACAGGAGAGACAAGTTTGTAACTGACAGTGTAGTCACACCGTTGATGACTTCAGTGACGGAACAAAACTCTTCAGGGGGAAAACCACGCTGCAAACAAATGGGCCAGCATCCAAGAAGGAAAATGAAGAACTCAGAAATGAACAGCTCATTTCTCAATACATGTATGTACAGTATGACTGGCTGGTGTAGCTGTGCGTTAAAGTTAACCGGTGCTTTTCCACAAACTGCTGATTAAGTCACTTAAGCCTAAAGCATGAGACGTGAGTGTACGTGTGACTGGCCATTCAAAACAGCAACAGTGCTTCAGGTTTTTAGTCTTTAGTTAGACAAAGTGCACCAAGGGCACCATCTCTCACCCACTTAATGACGACTAATCAAATATGTTTGACCTTCAACGTCATACAACGTCAGGGTCCACTTCTATATGCCAAGAACAGAAGGCTGAGGCTGCACTGGACAGATTGCTACATTTTGAGTCTTTAAATGTCCAGTGTTGGTGAGCTTCTTTTTTAATTTTGCAACTCTCTGTTCACAAAGAAGAGCCTGTTTTACCCGCCGTATCGAAGTGGTGGGCAGCACCCTTCTGATTTTTGGCCCTCCCCCTTTCTGTGGCGACGTCGGAATTAAAAAAAGCCCGATTGGCTGCTTTTTAGCCTGGCTGCTCCTCACTAAGCTCGTGTCGTATTGTGCGTCATGACGTCATCATAAATATTTTCACATTAACTTTAGTTGAATGTTAAGCCTTTTTTTTCTCCTGTTTTTCAAACTTTAATATCAATACAAATGAATTTTGTTGGCCTTTTCTTTTTATTGAATACTGTGCCAATCAACATTCCATGCCCCAGCAGCAGGTGTGTGAGGACGAACGTGCCTCCACCAACATGTGAAGTCAGCCACCGCCGATAGATGCCTGTGGGAGTCGTGTTCCGTCTTCCCACACAGAGAGACTGTGTGAATCCAACTGTGCTCTCTCAGGCTCCGGTCGCTGATGGCATTACAGCAAGACCCAGGATCTGCGTTAGGCTGCCGAGACCCTGCATAAGCTTCTTCCTTTATGAATTTCAGCTGCTGGCCTCGTCTTTCCTTCCCAATGTGAACAACACCAGCTGCCATAAAATAAACGTTAATACCTATTAATTATACCTCTGCTTCCAATGAGCGACGATTCTGATCTGTAGAAATGTATGTAGATGAAAGTAAAGACAACACACCGAAAGCTGCCAGAGATTACAGAAGTATTATGAGTGCAGTTCAGCAGGCAGACACGGAAAGAAGCTTTTAAGTAGGTGAGCAAGGCTGAGATCATGAACCACAAAGCAATTAATACAGGAAAAGATCCGAATTCTGTTTTTCCACAGATGTCACGGACCAGAGCTCCCGATAAACACACTCCATTCTCCAACGGTGAATCAGGCTCGTCCAACCAGTTCCATGTCTTTCATCCACATCACTTCACTGGCGTATCTGAATCCGTCGTCCTGAAAGACGACTAATTCCACTGTTACAGTAAAGTCACCGAGTTCAGCACTTCACCTTAAACATTCGTCGCTCGGACGGTTTTCAGCAGTTATGCACAATGCTGCGTCATGCTTGGGTCAGGGATGCGTTTTCTATGGAGATGTATTTGACGGATGTCGGGAGCCTCACCAGTTGGTTGATCTGTGAGAACGAGGGGTTCTGGATGTGCAGTCTGTCTGTAGCTATTCTGTTCAGAGCTGTGTTATCCAGGACCACCTGAAAGAGAGCGAGAAGGGGAGATAAGCTTTACTGACAGTGTATAACTCACACGTGTGTTCTGAGCGAGGGTGGTGTCGGAATGAATATGAGTGTTTTCACAATCATAAATATTGTAACCTGGCAGCTTTCCAGAAAACAGATCCGGACATGTTTGATCATTCTGACATATGTACCATCCGGACACAACAAAAGCATATTCTTATGAACAAAGATACATATAACACACGCTGCTCACAGGACGCTGTCGGCCTGTTCTCGGTCCAACAGTGACACTAAGGGGTTTAAACACTCCAGCAGCACTGCTGTGTCTGATCCACTCGCACCAGCAACACACACTAACACACCACCACCATGTCAGTGTTACTGCAGTGCTGAGAATGACCCACCACCCACATAATAGCTGTGGTGGTCCTGTGGGGTCCTGATTATTGAAGATCAGGGTGAAAGGAGGAGAATAAAGTCTGCAGAGAAACAGATGAACTACAGTCTGGAATTATAGAACTACACTGTGCTCCTGTGTGGTCAGAGGAGCTGATAGATTTTCATATTTTTGCAAACGCATCTTATATTTGAACTTGGCTGTTCCTCTCTCAGAAAGAGATGAAGACTAGTAGATAGACTTTCATGGTGACAGTATGCTTTTCGCTTTTCACAAAGTCTGATGACCAAAATCACTCATCCACGCAAGATGTGAACGGCCTTTTTCTCCGCTATACTTCCAGGAACAGGAACAAATTCTCAGAATGAACAATCACGACTTCTGCTCTTCCTCCAGCAGAATATTAAATGAAAAATAACCAATTCCTCAGTAACATTTATACTGAACTCTAATGAACTGCAGCTGTGCCTGTGCAAGGGTGAGAGAGAGAGAGAGAGGGTGAGAGAGAGAGAGAGACTGAGGGGTTGCTTATTTTAACAAATAATTGATTCATATGGGGTGAAATAGTGAGAGGTAAGCAGAGAGGAGAAGGAGGGAGTGCTGGCAAAGAGTGAAACTGTCCTCCTCCTCATCCTGTGCTGTTTGGGGGAAGAGGTGGGAGAGAGAATAGGCAGACAAGAGGGAAAGATAGATAAAAAGAAACAGGAAAAAGAAAGAATAAAAGAAAGAACATACTAATGAAGAAAAAGAGACAAAAGAGAGGCAGAGTTATAGTGGGAGAAAAGAGTGAGAGTAGTGAAAATGAAAGGCAGGAAGAGAGAAACTCCTGCTTGTTTCAAGAGTTATAGAAAGATCAGAAATATGATATGAAATAAGATACAATAACGAAATAAGGATTAAAATAAATAATGAAAGAGGAGGAGAACAGAAGGTAAGTTAAGACAGGAAGAAAGAGAAATAGAGACAGAAGAGAGATAAGGAGTGAGAAAACGGAATGAGGAGATGATCAGCGGAACCGTCCATCTCCTCCTCTTCGTCCTGTGCCATTTTGGGGCAGATGAGAAGGGCTGAAGAAAAGGGGGTCTGTTTGGGGGGCCGGATTGTGTAACTGAGGAAATGTGCAGTTTGCAGAGCACAAGAGAGACGCTCTTCTACTGGGAACATTTCATTTCAGCGGAATTGTGTGTGTGTGTGTGTGTGTGTGTGTGTGTGTGTGTGTGTGTGTGTGTCCTTACCACACAGTCTGCGTTCTGTGTGAGCCTCTTGAGTGTGAGCAAGGAGTTATAGGGCTGCACCACAACATCACTCATTTCATCCTGATTTGGAAACACAGAGTACGTCTGAACCAGCTTCTTTGGATACCTGAGAGAGAGAGAGAGAGAGAGAGAGAGGTGAGAGAGAGAGAGAGAGAGGTGAGAGAATGAGAATGTGAGACTAAACAGATGGCAGGAGAGAGATTTAAAAACTTCTAAATCTGCTGATTTTTTTCTTTGTTGATCAACTGACTGATGGATTCATTTATAAAAACATACAAAGGCACGTGTTAAACCTGTACACCACTGCCACAGACCTAGTGTTCACCTACTTCTCCTTCTTCATCTGCTCTCAAAGACCTGAGACAGGGATTAGGACCAGGGCTGCAGCACCAGACAGAGAAGCATTCTAAACTACCCAGTAAAGAACCTCCAACGCAGGAACGTTAGTCATTACAGTGGTGTGGCTCGGGCTGCACGCGCAGGAAGGGTAATTATGCTGCTGAATACATTCCTGTGCTTCTAATTACCCCCAGTAGCACCTGCTGACACTGACAATAGGGCGTGGAGCAGATCTACACCAGACCGGAGTGAACAACTGCAGAAACCTGTCTAAATTAGTGGTCGACCAGTAGGGTTTTTAAATGGCTGATGCCGATATTTCGAGAGCAAGGTGGGCGATATATAATGACGATATCGTGGCTTCTTTCCTGTTTTGTTTTGGCTTTGCAACTTGCAACAGCTGGTGTAACTGGGTACTTCATTTGTTAAGTAAACATAAATGTTCACAGACCCACTGTGCTGCACACCGACACTGTGAGCACACGTGCCCGGAGCAGTGGGCAGCCCTATCATTTCCTACCAGTTCAGGGAATCGAACCTGGCAACCTTGCAGTCACAAGGCTGGTTCTCTTTTGACTGGTTATTAAGGTCCCAGTGCACATGTACATTCTCACCTGTCGTTCAGTTTTTCCAACAAGTACGAGCCCAGGCCGGACCCGGTTCCTCCAGCAATGGAGTGGCACAGCACGAAACCCTGAGGAGCAGAACGTGGCAGACTTTCGTAAGAGCACATTAGTGAGGGCAGCTGCACACTGTAAGGTACTATTTGAGACCATAAGGACTATTTTAGGGGTTAAACAGCCCACTCACCAAAAGACAATTTACCACCCAGCACACACAGGCCCTAATGTTAGGTAATAAAGTGAAAGGGGTAATGGCTCAGATTAGCCACAGGACTGCTAGTCCCGGTGTTGTTTTAAAGGGAGGGACGTTTACCGCCTGCGAGTTAAGAGGGAATAAAAAAAAAAAAAAACAAAAAAAAACAACGTGGTGAAATAACACCCTCAGTGCACATGCCCTCTATACGCATGTGTTCGTGTGAGACTCGGGGCAAATCTGCGACTGCATTTACGTCACCGGGATAAAGAGAGCATGCCCGCTAGCTCAGTGGAGGGAAACAAAAAACTGAAAACAGGCCGGGCAAGTCTCTCCTCCATCTGGAGGTGATTAAGACGAGGTCTGTGTTTTTAGGCCAGCCCAGCCCCGCGCTCACGTGAGGTGAGAAATGTGATCCTAATGACAGCAGGGGAAAAAATACAGTAAAACACATCAGGTCATCCATCAACGCTGATGAAGCTGATGTCTGCCTTCAGAGCACTTCCTCTGAAATGGATGGAATGGCCAACATCACAGCAGGGCTGTCGAGCTCCACAAAGGCTGCTCGCAAACTTTCTCAGTTTTCCAATTTAAAAACAAAACAAAAAAAAACACGCTGACGGAGATATTTAACCCTCAGAGCCTTTCAGTGTGACAGTCTTATTCACCAAAAAGATGGTCATACATAAATTCATTTGTATGAATTTGACCATATTCAGACAAAAAAGAACTACAGGACGCTTAGTCTCTCAGAATTCCTGTTGGAAATTGATTATCCAAAGTGTTTTTGAGCTGAAAATAGAAGAATTGATTTATTTTTAACTCTTTGATTGACAAGGGAATTTATAACACGTCCTCATAATACTTGACAGTGATCCAAAAGAAATAACAACCTGAATGTCCTTAATTAGTTTTGTTATTTATGTATCAGTATTATCCCTTCTCAGGACTTTTATTCTGAAACCTAATAAAATAAATAAAACGTACATAAGTATTCACAGCCTTTGCTAAATTCTTGCTTTAGGAGTAATTTCAGACTCAATGTTTTGGGAAGCTTCTCCCATTCTTCTTTGCAGAACCTCTCAGGCTCCATCAGATGGGATGGGGAGCGTGGACGCACAGCCGTTTATAGGTATCTCCAGAGATTAGGTTCAAGTCTGGTCTCTGGCTGGGACACTCAAGGACATTCACAGAGTTGTCCTGAAGCCACTTTGATTGCTGCAGAAATGGTTCTTCTCTTTCCACAGAGCTCAGTTGGAGCTCAGTCAAAGTGACCATTAGGTTCTTGGTCACCTACCTGACTAAGGCCCTCCTACCGTGATCACTCAGTTTGGCCGGGCAGCTCTATGAAGTGTCCCGTTGGTTCCAAACTTCTTCCATTGTGCCACTGTGACCATTGAGATCTTCAATGCAGCAGAAATGTTTCTGTCCCTTCCCCAGATCTGTGTCTCCCTACAATCATGCCTCTGAGGTCTACAGACAGTCCCTTAGTCTTCAGGTCTTGGCTTGTCTCTGACCTGCACTGTCTACTATACACAGGTGTGTCTTTCCAAATCATGTCCTATCAAATCAATCTACCACAGGTGTCCAAACAAGCTGTAGAAACATCAGAAGTACGTGGAAAGAAGGTACACTTGAGCTCACTTTTTCATTGTGGGGAATTTATACAGGACTGGACGGACTCGTTAGTCTGTAAGGTTGTCCTGTAAAGGCTGTAGAGTGTAGGTGTGTACAAACTTTTGATTGTATACTGTGAAAAAGGTTTTTGATCATCTCAGTTCATTAATAACTTTGTGTAATAAAGATAAAATTTGAACGTTTTTGAATGAAATTGTGATCATGAATGAGCTTTTCAGTGATTTTCAAATTTTTTGAGAAGCACTAATGTATAAATAAGGCCCCTTTAAGCTGTGTCCAGAAAGATCTGTCCCAGTATATGTGAAGTCGCCACACTTGTTCCAGGTGTTCCAGCTCTGAAGGCACAAGAAGGTGAAGACCTGAGACAGGAGAGTCTGAACACTGTAGAGACTGAAAAGGAACCCACACCCCCAACTCACCTCCAGACTGTCACTGCCATCTGCCTCCCTGTCAATGATGTCAAAAATGTCCTCATGGATTTTCTCCCCCTAAACAACACGTCAGAGCATTGGAAATGTGGAACAAATTCATTTTTCGTTTTAGAAATTTATAATGAGCATCTAAAAGCAGACAATGCTGCTCAAACTACTGTGGCTGTAAGAAAATACTGAGATTAAAGAATCGCAATATGATGCAGAGCGCATCTGTAAAGACTGGTGTCAAGCACTTCACGTTACTGCCAATATACAGCTCTATTCTGGTGGACATCAGGCTCCCAGACCTGAGAAAAGCCACTGGCCCAGTTGTTTCCAGCCCCGCCGCCGTGCTCAGACAGGTAGATGTTCTCAGGGTTGTACAGGTTGGCGTAGGGAGAGTTGAGGATGGTGTGGATCACTCTGGGCTCCAGGTCCAGCAACACGGCTCGAGGGATGTAGTGCTCATCATCCGCCTACAGGGGGAAACAGCGCACACACACACACACACACACACACACACACACACACACACACACACACACACACACACATATATATATGTGTGTAAGTGCACTCAGCTACTTTAAGCTGAGTGCACTTTATATATAAGCTTTAAGCTTTTGACAAAGATGTGCAAATGCACACAGTTGCCTGGTTCCTGTAGAGAAGTACTGAAAATAGGACTCTCAGGGGTATAAATCTCCTCAGCACTGAGCTGTGGAGCAGTGGAACTATGTTCTCTGGAATGATGGAGCTCCATCCAGTAAATCAGGGATGAGGTGGAATCCCTGGAGATGGGGATGGTCATCACACGACACCCTGACCTCACCAACACTCTTGTGGTTACTCCACCAAAAGCAGGATAAACTCCGTTCACTGCTCTTGATTTCAGAAGGAACGGTGAATGGTGTCCCAATACTTTTGTCCACATAATATATTAGTTGTTGAACGCTCTACTTCTTTAATACATAAAGGGTAAATAATTGTTTATCACTGTTGGAAGAAGACCAAAAGTCCGTCAGTCACAGCTCCGCCTTTGATGACCCTCCCAAATTCAGCTGTTGGACTGTGTGGTCCGGCACGTCCTACTGGGGGATTATGAGGCGAGAAAATGTGAAAATACCCGTTTTACACTCGAGAGTTTCAAGACGCGCTGTAATGATTCTTAGCTGGAGTTTATAAAGGCGGCTGTGCTTCACAACACAGCAGTGCCTCCTTCTGGAGAAAACCGGCAAGACAGACATTTTAACCCCAACAGCATTTATCTGACGCTGTTCTCCAGAGTGACCTACATGATTACAGAGGAGGGTCAGAGTAGAGTAGGAGTCTCACCCAAGGACTCTTATTGGTGTAGCACAGCATAGTTGCCCAGACTGGGAACTGGTGCCCAGACTGGGAACTGTTGCCCAGTCTCCAAAATGGTGTGGAGGCTCACTGGTGGGGTTATCTGTGGTGCCACACTAACAAGGAAGACACAAATCAATCGATATCGAACTGAATCGAACTTGTGAATCAGAATCAAATCGATTTCGGAAATCAGGGGTAATAGGCAGCCTTGTGTTGGAATTCCGCTCGACATCCTATGAAATCCTACGGAATGCAAAAAGGATTCTCTCAGAAATCATACTGTGTAGGTGTTTATGTACCTGGTAGAAGAAAACATCTTTTCGGTCTGTGCCCTCCGTGGCAAACTCCTCCACGATACCTTCGGGACTGATTCCATGCTCGGCACACAGTTGTTTCCAGAACTCAAATCCGACTGAAACGCAAGGAAGGGCGACACGTTACCACTGAGGTCAACATGAAGTGGAGTCTGGATCTGAAGATCACTGAAGCTGCTTTATGACCCGATCAAGACTGACTGTGTAAGTACAGCGTCTTCACTTTACATTGAGTGACCTCGCATGTCCTGCGATATGACTACTGCGATGATGACGCTGAATCGATTCAGTGCTGAACTTGTCCGGTCTCAAACAGTGAGCCAAGACAGAGTCACATCAATACACATCAATACAGCAGCCGTGGCCTGGTGCTGCTGCTGGTGGCAGTCAGTGGAGTACGTGCTTACAGGTGTCCCTCAGATTAAGGCCTGGTCCCATTAGTATACCTCCCACCACCCCACCAAACACATTGTCCCACCACCCCACCAAACACAAAAAGTCTCGCGCTACCCCAACCAAACACAGTGTCCCACCACCCCACCAAACACAGTGTCCCACCACCCCACCAAACACAGTGTCCCACAGTCCAACAACACAGTGTCCCACCACCCCACCAAACACAGTGTCCCACCACCCCACCAAACACAGTGTCCCACAGTCCAACAACACAGTGTCCCATTGACCCCTGCCGGTAAATCAGGCTTTAATGAAGGTAAACAGAGGAAAACGGAAAATATTTACATTAGCTTAGCATAGGTGAGTTATGGGGGTATCTGTAACTCGGAGTGTTTGGAGGCTCTTACTCTGGTTGCCACACTGTCCGAGCTGCAGGGTGATGATCTCCCGGGGCATTCTGCTCTGCTGCTGCGGGTTTGAGGCTTTAATTCAGGGCTGGTGTCCTGCTTCCCGCTCCTACAGCAACGGACGGCGCAGAACGGCGGGACGGAGTGCGCAGGCGCAGAGCGCGGCGCTGCTGTCCGTCAAACGCAGTTTGGGATGGGCTCGGGGGTGTGGCTCCACCCCATGTCTCCTTATATGGTTGTGTAGGCGGGGCTACGCATCTTCCTCCAGCCTGCTATTGTGGCCTATGTAGTGTATTGTAAGCTGTTATAAGGAGCAATTTAATCACCAAACTGTCCATTAATCAGCATAAAGTCTTATTCTGGAAGTCTGTTTAGAGATTTCTGGACAAGCCTAGGACCTTCTTCCACTTCTCCACAGCCTTTTGCTTTGCACATATCACCATATTTGTCTTATGTGCCACCTGCATGTTGTTATTTCTTCATATGAAATAAAGTATATTTTATCTATAATTGTATTTTATTTATTGATTTTCATTTGATTGTGTGAGTTTGGACTATATTACTGCTGTAAATTTATTCATTTAATGTAACAGTGATATGTGTTATAATGGTTTAGAACTGTTACAAATAATGAGGAAAAAATGAGGTTCGAGAAATGTAATTTAATGTAATTACTTGTGTAATTTATGTACATATCAGTATCATTCTGTCTCGGGACACACAATATCCATCAGTGATGACATTAGCCCCACTCACTCCTGCTGATCAGTCGGAGTCTGTATGCAGGTTGAGTGCAACTATTTTCCTAGCTTCATGACTCCCTGATATTTCATCCCACAATGATGAGACTACTAAATATGGCAGAAAGCTCTCATAGTTTATGATGTGTTATATTTTGTTTTTGCTGTGTTTTACAGTTTTAACAAAACTCTCTGCATGTATGTTAACTAGAGGTCAAACAATTGGGGGTTGTCAATACCACATAGGATGGCTTTTCAATACTGTGACAAAACTTTGTGTTAGGTTTTGATATTAAATGCTTCTTTAAGGTGACCATATTTAATTGTTTTTAAGAAAAGAGAGCATTGTGGGGGACATATAGGCCCTGTCACTGTGTGTGTGTGTGTGTGTGTGTGTGTGGCAGATTTGTTAATGAACATAAACATTTACTATTCAGCAACTTTTGTATAAAGGTGTTGCGGTTTCCCATCAATAGTATGTTTTTTGCTGTGTTTTTCACAGTTATTCATTATTTTTCATTATTTTATTAATGTCATTAATTAGAAACATGACTTCTGGGGGGAATTCTATTGATTAGTCAATATTAATCAGTGGCTTCTAAAAAGTAAAAAAATAAGTTTTCTAAATCGATATGACTGATTTGAACTCCTGGTGATGGGTATCGGGTGCAGTACCGGTGCTGTCCTGTAGGCGGTGTTGAATGGGCGCTGTTTACGCGGCGCTGTAATCCTGCGCTTACATTGGCTGCGGCCGTAGCCCTTCCTCCGTCCGGCCGGGACACAAACAACAGCCGGACGAACGGCAAAATGACGGCGTCCACATGAGTGTTTACTTGCTTCACTCAGAGTTTATCTTCGCTTCTGTTAGTCCGAGCTGGTTTTAGGGTTAGACTCGCGCTCAAACGTCCAGGAAAAGCTCGACAGCGCGGCGCGCAGATCCACCAGTGGCGTAGCTCCGTGCTGTTTACGCCAAAAGCGCAAGTCGGTTTTAAGCGTATTTATTAATTTGACGGACTTTTATAAAAGGAGCCGCGGTTTATTCGCACCGTTGACGCTGTAATCAGCCTTGCTGAAGTTTCTGGATCGGATTATGGCGCAGAAGAGCGGAGCCGGAGATGACAGCGAAGGCAGCGGAGCCGCGGCCAAACGCTGCCCGAGCTCGGGCCTCCGAAGTCGGCCTCGCTCGGGGGAGAGGGGTGCTCGGGTCCGGGCTGTGAAGGCGCGGCTGCTGGAGCGCCTGGGTCCGTACGAGCGGGTGGTCACCTACCTGCAGGCTGTGCTGGTGTGGGAGAAACCCCTCCACAGTGGCATTTTCCACGCTTTGGTCAACGTTGTGTTCTGGTGAGTTTAATCATAAATATTTTTTTGCTTTTAGAAGAACTGAAACGCTTCATATGGCAGAAATCCTGAGAGAGCTGAAAAATATTTATGTAGTTGTGTTATTTTTTTACGGATCAGTTTTATTCCATCTTTGAACTTTTATTATGAAATTTGAACTCTGAGCAAGTATAGGGCCAAACAGTCCCTCTCTTCTCCTCTGTAACCAAATATGGCAGTGATGTCATCAGCCCCGCCCCCTTCTCTCTGATCAATCAGTCTGTGTTGAGCATGGACAGCCCGTATCCCGCTCTGTTTATATCCTGATATAAATATAAATATCGATACATCGCTCAGCCCATATCCCGCTCTGTTTATATCCCAATATAGATATAAATATCGATATATCACTCAGCCCGTATCCCGCTCTGTTTATAACCCGATATAGATATAAATATCGATACATCGCTCAGCCCATATCCCGCTCTGTTTATATCCCAATATAGTTATAAATATCGATATATCGCTCAGCCTGTATCCCGCTCTGTTTATAACCCGATATATATATATAAATATCGATATATCGCTCAGCCTGTGTCCCGCTCTGTTTATATCCTGATATAGATATAAATATCAATATATCGCTCAGCCCATATCCCGCTCTGTTTATAACCAGATCTGTCCCATTTAATCCTCTGTTGAACCTTTTGATGGGAACACAGTGAAGGCTCCACACCAGGGCCTTCATGTTAGGTGATGAACTCAGCTTACATCCACACATTCACAGGTGGTTGAATCAACCTTTGCTGATAGTAGGTACCATAATATCGGCCCCCTATTTCATCACCTCTTACGACTAACATTCTGACCCTTCTGTGTTTTATATGTTAACAGGACTGTGTGAACTTGTCTGCTCTTCAGCGTCAGTGTTGGAGACAGATGGTTCCTATATTTAGGCTAAAGTGAGCTGCTGGAAAGTTAGAACTGGAAGCATGGAGGCATTGATACAGCCAGTTTGGAGAGACCAATGACCAGTTTTATTTTTCCATGTATTTGAGTTCCGTGGTTGGGAGAACAAAGGTCTTGTTTGCAGGACTGTTTCCAACGTGGCATTAAGCTGCCTTTAGATTCCTTGGAAGTTTGTACTTGCATCAGAGCTTGTAGGTATGAGTGGTTCGGTCGGAATATTATAACATACTGTATATTATTATTAATTTAGACTCAGACCTGGAAATGGGCTGTTTTGGCATCGTTTTGTTTATCTGTTGTTGACAGAACAGGTTTTTTGCTGTTAGTGCAGGAAAAGGAATGAGCACACGCTGAGGTATGAAGTGAAGAACACATTTAAGTCTGTTTTTTCCTAAGAATCAGATCCCATGTTTTTGTTTTCTGGAGAGGGATCTCAATGCAGCTCCACCAAAGTTCCGTAGTGCAGTAGCGGCGTTCCGGCCTGCGGTGGGAATGATGGAGTCAGTGGAGCTTCAGCCTGGCACTGAAACGTTTTTAGATAGTTAGAAAGTTTTTAAGGTAAAACTGCTACAGTGTTCCTTTAAATATGGACAAAAGTGTTGGGACGTGTCTCATAACACCTTAAGACAGGAGTATTCAGGCTTCATCAAAGTGGAAACGAGTCTCTTTCTTTCTTGTTCGCCCCCTTTCTGCCTTTCTCCCTTTGTCAGCTCAGGCCTGCAGCCTTCATTCGATTAGTCCAGTCATCCCTTTTTCTGTGCCTCAGAAAACTTGCCCTGCCGTCCTTTTCTCCTGTCCTTTGTGTTCGGCTCAATGCACAGCTGAAGAGACTGACTCGGGGCAGTGCTCTGCCTCTGATGACGCAAACCGCATTTCTACAGGAGGACTGACGGGTGGGACAGAAACATAACCCTTGTGACTGTTGGTATACATTCGTATTGTTGTTATGCTACCACCGACACGTTTAATACACGTTGTATATTTAAATAGTAACCTGTAATTACAATGTTTCTACGACATAACTTGAACGAGACTGAACGCTTCAGAGCATCGACCCTCCGGAAAACCATTTTCACGCAAACGATGTTGTGGAATTAAATTGTATGCAGATGTGATATTACGATACAATAAAATATATCAAAATATACGCTGATGTTTACGGAATGTTGCGACTGTCTCATTATTATCAAAGAGCAGCATCAGCTGCCTTTTAGCCCCGCCTCCTTATTCTGTGTTCCTTCAGGGTTCTAGAGGCATGTGACGTAACCATGTGTGTCATTTTACCGAGAGGCGGTACCCAAACCGCGTAACGTTAACAAAGTTATCATTGATCACGACTGACGGTGAAACATTTCTACGTCAGCATGGCAGCGAAGGTCTGCGTCCAAAATCACTGCCAGCGATGATGTCTCTGCCTTCTCGAACATTCCTAAAACTCCTTAACACAAACGAACAGGCCGTTTAAAAATAAGTTATTAATACAAATAAATAGATGGACCATGTCAAAATAAAAGTCACTAATACAAACAGGCCGTTTTAAAATAAGTCACTAATACAAATATATAGATGCACCCTATCATAATAAAAGTCACAAATACAGACTGTGCAAAAGAAACAAATGGACCATGTCAAAATAAGTCTCTAATATATTAAACAGACCATGTCAAAATAAAAGTCACAAACACAAGCAGTGTAAAATAAAGTCACTAAGTGTAAAACTAAGTCACTAATGCAATTGAACAAAAAATACATGATCTGAATACTTTCATAAACACCGCGCAGGCCTGCTCCACACTGCAGTCTTTAGTTAATGCCTGCGGTTCTACCTCCAAAAACAGAACATCTGAATCAGCTGCTCCATGAAGACCACACAAGAAGAGGCTTGTGTGCTCAATGGACTGATGATGGACAATAGCTTCTATATTTAGTTGGCTCGATGCTCTGCTGTAAATCACATCTTCACAGCTTCTCGGTGGGTCTGAGACTCACTGAGGATGTGAGGGAGAACGGAAACACCTGGCGGGCAAAAAGCCACTTCCGTCTGTGTGTGAACAACAACCCCGAAACCTGAGGTAGAGATTAGAAACACACCCTCAACTCGAGGCAGTTTACCAACACGCTTCCTAAACGCTCTCGGGTTAGACGCAGTTTAATTGGTGCTGAAAGGGGTTGTTTGTGGCATTTCTGCTGTTCACTCGCCGATTGATTAAATCATTCTTCTGTGATTCACAAAAGAACTGATTTTTCTTCTTCTTCTAAGGGTAACCACCCTGCACCCGTATAGCAACACCATAGCAACCACCTTATATTTCACCACAGCCACTGTGAGACCCCCCCCCTCATCTGAAAGTGAATCTCTTCCACCTTAATTCTTGGGGCTGTAGGTGACAAACCTCATTTGAACGACCTCTTAATCTGTGAACCATAACCAGCGTTTTGATGACTCTCCTCTTCCCCGTGTGTTGCAGGTTCTTTGCTCTGAGCTCTTTAAGGTTGCTCTTCCTTTTGGCATCAGGACTGCTTCTCGCTGTTTGTGTCGATACCTGGAGGAACAAGATTTGGCCAAAGATCAAAGGTAGTTCTGCACGAACACTGCTACCGAGACTGGCAGTGTAACGAAAGGATTTATAATAAATCACCGTGTACTCCTCGGAGTGTGTGTGATTGATTTAGAAACACTGTACCGCTGCATGTTTCATAAACAAGACAGATTTAGAACATCTAAAACAGGGCTCTTGAACTCCCATTAGCTGGAACCCCCAGTCAGGCAGTGATCTCCAAAGGGGTCCAAAGCTGTTCAAGCCAGTCTGGGGTCTTTCTGGAAGAAATGCTGTTGTTTGTGTCTACAACCGCAGTACACCGGTGCCAATATGTCACATTATATTATTGCATTTATACACAGTTCATATATATTTAACCTTTAGACCTCTCGGCCAGTTTTTTTCATTGTTTACTGTATTTTTATTTACCAAAAAAATAGAAACATATTTATAGGAGTCACATACCAGATACTCAATTTCGTCTTCATTTGAGAATTCAGAATTGTTTATTCATTTATTTTTGCTTATAGGGACTAAAAACACTTAATAACTCTTAAATAACACTTAAATGTATCATCCAGAGTGTTTTTGAGCTAAAAATGGAAGAATGTTTCTTACTTGTTATAATTAGAGAAGTGACAAGTCCTTCGAAATACTTAACAGGTGAACAAACACTCTATCCCTCTCTCATTTTCCTCTGGAACCCAATATCTGGGTCAGTGACATCATCAGCCCGCCCCCTCTCTCTGATCAGTCATTGGCTGTATGGAGGTTGAGCATCAGCCCCGCCCCCTCTCTCTGATCAGTCAGAGTCTGTATGCAGGTTGAGCATCAGCCCCGCCCCCTCTCTCTGATCAGTCAGAGTCTGTATGCAGGTTGAGTATCAGCCCCGCCCCCTCTCTCTGATCAGTCAGAGTCTGTATGCAGGTTGATCATGTTCATGTGGACAGAGCAGTAAACATGCACTGGAAGCTGCTTTGGCATTTAAACTGGGATTGAATTCAGTTGGAAATTAGTCTTCCGAGCTGAATATAATCCATCACACAATGATGATGGTTTCTACGACTAGAAAACGGCATGTCACTGCCATGTGAAGTGTGGATCTGTGGTTCTAACGTGAGGGGCTCTATGAAGCTGCCTCACAGGCTGAATGTGAAGTGAGCCTAACTGTTTGCTATGTAGGACTGTCTTGATGGACTTTAATAGTATGACCTTGTGACCTCTGTAACCCACTCATAATCTGGATTAATAATCTCAGACTCTCTTTCTGACCCTTCATAGTGGTCAGATAACAACACATTTCTCCCTAATACTCTAATGTCTGTGTCTGTTTACAGTGAGACGACAGGATGAGGGTGAAAGCGAAAGGTAATGTGTTCTATTGGGATGTAATGTTGCCATGATTAGGTTGGCATTATGTTCAGCGGTGCTTGAAAGTTTGAGAACCCTTTACGGTTTTGTGGTTGCTCCAAGAAAGTTCCAAGAATTTTTAATGAAGTATAAAGTTAATGTTTTGGAGTGATCAAGTCAACGCAAAAACGTATCACAGATGTGTAATATTGGTTAATTTTCCTCAATAAATAAATGAGCGAGTGCACTTTTAGGAATTTCAGTGAAAATCTGATGAAGTTTTAGCTCAAATTTATGCAGAAATATAGAAAATCATTATGGGTTCACAAACTTTCAGCCTTGAAGTCTTACTCATGTTTCATGGTAAAGGCATAGCTTCATAGACACCCATTAATAACGCATTTAAAGACCTTGTTTGCTGAAGTAATTTTTTAATAGTTTGGACTAAAAAACTAATGATTTAATTTAATTAATTTATTCATTCTTTCATTGTCTTCTGCTTCAGTCTTTGGACAGGTAGTCTCACGGTTCCTCAACCCCCCTCTGATGCAATAAGGAGGTGGTGGTGTATGTGTTATTGGGAAGGTTTGGTTTTGAATGTGATGTTAATGACCGTGTGTCTGTCTGTCTGTCCGACAGCTGGGGTCTGGTGCAGCCGGGGATTCTGAGCGTCCCCGAGTTGTGTCACCACATGGCCGAGTTCTGGGTGACCGGGTCCTGTTGTGCAGCCGACATGGCCCGGTTTAAACGGTGTAACCCAGGGAAGGTGCGTACAGAAGTAAAGGACAGAAGGGTACACATGCATCTGAACTGACGCCGTCTGCTTTGGTCAAAGCCGGTTTTCGTTCGTTGTAATCATAGATTGATTGGATTTTGATTGGCAGTAAAGCATTGTTTCAGCATGTGTTCATAATGCAGACGTGTTTTTCCACTGGGCAGTTTGGTACAGTTGCAGATCTATGATGGCACATATGACCAACATACCTTATCACATCCATCCAGATGGGATTAATATTAATATTTATTCCTTCTGCAGTTCTGCATGCTGATCTGTAGCCTGTTCTCCTTTCTGGCTATGGTGGGACGATACATCCCTGGAATAATTCTCGCCTATGTTGCTGGTGAGTAAAGACAATAGCTGTCCCATACTTTGTCAATCTGTGGGCTGGGGACCACTCTCTAGTGGTCCATAGGCCCATCTTCAGCAGAAGGCAGTTGGGTTGTTGTTAACTGCCTTAATCCAGTTATAAAATCACTGGCATTCCCCAGAAACCACAAAACACACACACACCCACACACACACACACTCCACCCATGGTAATTGCGAGTCTCTGCTGCAGCTGTGAAAGCTGTTCGGGGGGCTGAATTTTGTCTTGATCCACCCGAGGGTTTAAAACTCAGTTAAGCTATTTAGTGGTTTAATGAAAGCATAAAATATAATCATTCAACATTATCAGCATCCGTGGTACCTGATGCAGACTTTTAGCAAACCAGAGATGTGGAAGGAACGCCGACACTGTACCTCACAAATCATGTGCACCAGAAGACGGATTGTTGACATGGGGACATGTCTTCTGCATGTAACCCATCCATGCAGTGAAACCCACACATACACTCTAGGGGGCAGTGAGCACACGTGCCTGGAGCGGTAGGCAGCCCTATCCATTACGCCTGGGCAGTTACGATCTTTACTCAAGGGCACCTCAGTCACGTCCTGCCAGTTCAGGGGATCAAACTGGCAACCTTAGTGACAAGGCTGGTTCCTGAGCCACCAGGCCACGGCTGATACCGTTCAGGCCTTAATTCTCACCTTTTCAGTGTCGGAGTTTGAGCTGTGAGGTGGGAATTTGAGTTCTCAGTTCATATTATATTATGATGGCTCATAATTCGGCCGTGACACTTTGACACACAATAATGCACATATAAAGTTCATTTTTGCTGTTTTTTCAGTTGTTTTGTTTTTATCGTTTGATCTTTAACTTAATTGGTTGTCTATCTTTGCCCCCCCAGTGCTGTGTGTGCTGTTTTGCCCATTGATGGTGTATTATCGGCTGTGGCAGCATGTGTGTGTGAAGCTGGAGCCGGCTCTGCAGTGGCTTGACTTCGGCGTCAAAGGATACATGATGTCCAAGCCTATAGACAACCAGTGTGAGTACAGCACAGTCTGGACACGCATGATTACTTTAATAAGTAATTACTAAATTACTTTAATACTAGTATCAGAAAAAAGTGTAGAAATTCGTTTAATTTCAATGATAATCTCAGAAATGTCACTGCTAATAAGCCAATGCCTATACTGTTGATTTACTATTGAATAGAACTGAAGATCGTACTATATTTCTACTCTCACTGTCCACTGTCCAATCTGCTCCTCTGACCACACAGGAGCTCTTTGTAGTTCTATAATTCCAGACTGTAGTTCATCTGTATCTCTGCAGACTTTATTCTCCTCCTTTCACCCTGATCTTCAATGATCAGGACCCCACAGGACCACCACAGAGCAGCTATGATGTGGGTGGTGGGTCATTCTCAGCACTGCAGTCACACTGACATGGTGGTGGTGTGTTAGTGTGTGTTAGTGGCTCAAACAGAGCAGTGCCCACCACCCAAATGTCCAGCCGACAGCGTCCTGTGGGCAGCGTCCTGTGAGCACTGGTGAAGGACTAGAGGACGACCAACACAAACTGTGCAGAAACAGATGAGCTTCTGTCTCTGACTTTACATCTACAAGGTGGAGACACTCGGTAGGAGTGTCTGATAGAGTGGACAGTGAGTGGACACAGTGTTTAAACACTCCAGCAGCACTGCTGTGTCTGATCTACTCGTACCAGCAACTCGCACTAACACACCACCACCATGTCAGTGTGACTGCAGTGCTGAGAATGACCACCACCCACGTAATAGCTGCTCTGTGGTGGTCTTGTGGGGTCCTGACCGTTGAGGATCAGGGCGAATGGACAGTGAATTTTTGTTTTTGTTACAGTGAAGTTAGGTGCAGTACTTGCTTGTAGGTGGCACAGGTAGAACGGGCCGATACCAGTTCTGTGGTATGGACTCTGTACCAGTATCCATTCCTGTGGAATGTAATAACCCAGAGAGAAAACCAGTCTGGATGTGCAGCAGCCTTTAGCACTGGTAGTAGTGGATAATCTGCTAAGCCCATTATAAAGTCTCACTGTCAGCTCTAAGCTCCTCCCTCCCTTTGACTTCTCTATATGTCTGTAGTTCTTCGCAGGCCGATTAAGAGCGGAGCCTCTGGTGACGCCAGTGACAGCGAGGAGGAGCTGGCTGCCTTCTGCCCAACAGTAAGAGCACGTCCTAAGAACGACCGAGGGGAACAATCCTGGGACTGACCAGGGCCCGGATTAGAGTACAGAGGGGCTTAACCCTTAGAGGCCAAATGATGGTGTTGCTTGCTATTCTTGTTTGCAGTAGAATTTATTTGTAATTGTAGAATTATTATCAATTACGTAATTGTCACTGTTGTACACATGGTCTTTTAATGTGGTTCTAAAAAATGACGCGAGGGTTCTTTGAGCAATGCCATACAACAACCACTTTTGGCTCCAGTGTAAAACGTTTGTAATAGATATATGGAAACGTCTAGAACCTTTGTGTTTCCGATTCAGGTGTTCTTTGTTTAAATGATCCGATTCATATAAAGCAGCTCTTACTGGAGGATAACGAGGTTAAAAAAATGTTAAACCGGCCTTTTTACCCCCGTAACGGCCATTTTCACCGAGTTCAGAGCTTGAAGATGTAATGATTCTCAGCTGCAGCTGTTAAAGCTGTGCCTCACGACACGCCTGCTGCCTCGCCGAGCGTCATTTCGAGCTGATTTGATCCTGAGGAGGATGGTACAAGTAGGTACAAGCCGTTGGACTTGTTTTGTAGTGAACAGAAGTGGAGCTGAAGTTAAAAACCTAATTGATACTGAATTGAATGTAGTCGAATCAGAAATGGAATCAAATTGGGAACCATTTTGAATCGGACTGGAATCAAATCAGTTTGGGATATCAGTGACGATGCCCTGTTCTTCACACTTCACACTCTGTTCCAAACGTGGCTCTTTATGGAACGAAAACTATGGCATTGCTTGAAGAAGCCTTTGCATCACCTTTTATTTTTGTGATGATTTATTTGTTTTTAGTTTTAATTATGCAGGATTTCTGTACAGTTTATGAACAGATGGAACAGCAGATTCTGGGATTTTCTTAAATTATATAGAGTTAAATATAGAAATAATGCTCGAATTCAAACTGATATTAAAATAAAACGATGCAGTACAGCTTTTTGTACCACTTTGACAGCCCGTGTTGATGTTAGGGCTGGGCGATATGGTACAAATCTTATAAATATCTCAATATTTTGATAATATTTGTAATATAGTCAGTAAAAAAATTGTAGTGGCATATTCTTAAAAAGTGCAATTCAAACAGTCTCCCATACTGAGTACAGTGACTTTAATTTGATAAAATGCAGCATATTTTGAATAAATAGAACTAATTAAAACCTGCTGCTGCTCAGAGTTAGTATTTGTATGATCTCTATGACAAATTTATGACAGGTTAAAGAAATATCTATGAAATCTAGTCATATTATCCAGTTCTAGTTGCTTTGTCCACATTAAGGCCACTTAAATATGGGTTTATATGGTTCAAAACCACGTTGTATAATGACTTTATTTATTATAGACTCAATAAATATCAAAAAAATCAGCAGAACAAATCACATATTTTACACCCCACATCCCAACATTGCAGAAAGCTCCCGAACAAAGCTGTGAACTCTGCGCGGTCAGCGGTGTTTTATTCCAGTACAGTAAATCAGAGATTAAGGGAAGCCCTTATTTGTAACTGAACACTAACACTATTGTTCTGAATATTCCTGCAGTTCGACGAAGCCGTGGTTGCTAAGGAACTGGCTCTGACGGATTCGGAGCACTCGGATGCAGAAGTCTCGTACACGGAAAATGGCACCTTTAATCTCTCCAGGGGACAGACTCCTCTCACGGAGGGGTCCGAGGGTAAGACGGCATGTTAAATACAGGGATTCTGGAAAATCGCCCACTTTTCAGAAATACTTTATGGAAGTGTGGAATTTGACTAGTTTGGCTGAGGGTGGGTGAAATGTTTGACCTTTGTTTGGAATGGGGTTTGCCTCTGGCGTTGAGATGGTTCAAGAAGGCTGACACATCGTCCTCATTCAATCCATCGTGATTCCAAGAGTTGAAATAAGATGTTTAAAGCAGGGAAAGAGACGAGAGGAGGAGGTGGAATGGCATGGTGGGGCCAAACAAGACTACAGAGACATTAGCGATACTTCTAAACCACTACAGGTCCCTCAATATTACGCAAGTCCAGTGACTCACAGCAGTTTCTGGGTGGCAAGCGCTTGTAAAACGACCGTATTTGCTCTAATGGTGTGTCCCAATATTGAATCTGATGTTCGACTACAGGAAGTCAATGAAGGGAACGCCGAAGACAGTTATATGACTGAATTCGGGGACGTTGAAATGAGTCACGCCGCTGCATTCTGGATGTGTTGCGAGGGCCTGATGGTCTGCATAGAAGGCCTAGTCTTTAAATGACGAGACATCAAATATACACCTTCCATTACGCCCCTACTCGGCTCTAGAACTTAAAACAGTCTAGGTATGAGACTTCCATGACTCTCAAAGCATGCTGGGTCAAGCCAAGTTAGAAGCTTGAAGGGTTCTTGGTAGGTTAGGTTTTGACCATCTCCTTTAAGTAGAGACCTGCCTTTATCTCCGTTTAACCGTTTTCTTCTGTTGTCCTTCTATAGACTTGGATAGACACAGTGACCCGGAGGAGTCGTTTGCCCAGGACCTCCCAGACTTCCCCTCGATAAACCCAGACGCCACGCTGATGGAAGATGATGATGATCCCAGCCTCGGTCTGCCCAGCCTGGGTTCAGTTGGCCTGTCTGGCCCCCGTGGCTCCACTACCTCTGCATTGGACCTGGATGCCCAGCTGGACTCGGACCAGGAGGACCTGGACCTCTCTCTGGGTGTGGCCTCAGACCTCACCAGCGACCTTGCAGGGATTCTGGCCAGCAACATGATCCAAGCGGCAGTCTTGGGGGCAATGCAACCCAGGCCACCTCAGGGCTCACGTCGGGAGGGACCCCCAAGGGCCGGGGCTCAGCGCAACTACAGGAAGCAGTCAAGTTCAGAGCTGGACACTGACCTGGACTTGGAAGGGGAGGACTTTGAGATGCTGGACCAGTCTGAGCTCAACCAGATGGATCCTTTAGGTGGAGCTGGAGGAAGAGGGACTGGCAGGAACAGAACACAGGGGTCCAGCTTTTTGTCCAACCTGCTGGGGAAGCCAGAGTGAGGCCGGCGTATGCGTGGTGTGTGTGTGTGTGTGTGTTTTAAGTGTGTGATGGCTACCTACACCTTTTTACCTGTTTCTTCTCCATCCCTTATGTTTCAAGCCACGTGTGTGTGTGTGTGTGTGTGTGTGTGTGTGTGTGTGTGTGTGTGTGTGTGTGTGAGTGAGAGAGAGAGAGTATTTGTTTTTGCACGGTTAATGAATGTGGTTTTAGGTCCCACTAGCCAGTAATCTTTCCACTGGTTACAGGTAATCACTGTGAAGTCCTCTCTTATATCTGTCCTGTCAGTACTGTCTAGAAGACCCCCGAGTTTATTTTGTAGGACAAGCAATAGAACATGCATACTGGGAAACTCTTATATACCACAGAAACCAGCAAAACAAGCCCTGAACCTTGTTTTCAACGTCCCAAGCACGTCTAACTGAGCCTTATCGATCTCTTAAACAAACCTTTACATTGTGTACAGACACCTTTCGCTCACGATGGGACCAAACCAGACATTCCTGGTGTACGTTTCAGGGCCAGCAAGCCAAAATACGCCCCCAGCATTTGGTTCTGACTGCAGCAGAGCCATCCAGGCAGTTGGAACAAAATCGGGGGCAGATTTTAACTCGCTGGACCTGAAATGCCCTCCTTTGATTCTTGCATTGACGCTGTAGCCGTGCTGTAGCTCTAAGACATCTCACAGCAATATCAAGAAAGGCTTCTCGAAAGCGTTCCTGTTTAGCCCCCGTCAGGAGCCAGGTTCTAATACTGCAGCCACAGCGGCTTACGAATAGCACCCCTGACAGAACGTACAATAGCGTTCTGTTTGTAAACTCCGAGCTAATCCTGGAGCGGCTATTTTGTTGTTGACAGTCCAGCCATTGTGGCTCAGTGTGTTTGTCACTTTTTATTTTGATCCTGCTGCTGAAAGCTGCATTCAGGCCTTTGTAAAGACTATGAAGAGGAAGGTTCATTCCATGTTAAATCACTGGGGCTCAAGGCACCTTATTTTAGACTTTTAAATAGTAATATATACCACAGGATTCTGGAGTCGATGCCCATTTGAATCGTTTTTGATTTATTTAAAGTAATTATTTATACCGGATGGATTCACAGACTTCTAATGTTATAAAAAAAACTGAACCAGTTGTAAGCAATATACTGTTGTTATCTATTTTGAATTTTAATTTGGATATTAATTTTCTCATTAGTTTGTTCTAGATTGAAATGTTCTTGATTCATTCTTGCTCGTTTTAGAATATTCCTCTGCTCCGCTCATCATTCTGCACACATCGTTTTCCTGTTTCTCCTAGATTCTCAATTTCCTGTGGAGTATTTGATACTGCAGGGCTTTCATATTATTATAAGCAGGGCCTTATGATTTCTGTGCTGATGCATTTTTGATTACTCATATTCATTTAAAGAAAATAAAACAAAATACACCTGCAGCAGGAAATCCAATAAAAATGTTATATATATATTATATAACTTTTTAATTCTGTGTTCATCTACACTCATTTATTTGCTTTAATTTCCTTTTCTGAAACATCTCCTCCCTGATTTATGAGACAATATGTCCCACAATGTAGCACCAACCTCAGTCCTTTCTTGTGATTTGACGCGTGAAGGTCAGGAATGATGAATCAGGGTTGTTTCGCTGATGGATTTTTCTCGATTCTGCCTCCCATTGTTTCGGTCGAAGGAGCAATAGAATGAAAAACTGTTTTTCTTGGCATAGAATAATGACAGTTCAATACTTGGAAGTGACAAACCATGAACCGCCAACGCTTTTCTTCCTTCTTCAAAAGAAAATAAAGTGGAGCTAAAGCTTAGTTAGAAAATGGGCCAGTTCCAAATCCCCCAAACTGTTACATCACAGTCTTGACTGGTTATTTACTCAATTACGCCGCCAGGATTTACATAAACCCCACCCACTGGCAAGAGCCGCGTTGACTCTGATGCTAGGTGGCTCTCAAGATGAGCTAAATAAGCAAACATTAAAATTGTGCTTTCAAAGTCTGTTTTACAATAACGCAGGATGAAATTTTACGGAAAGGACATAAACGAGGACGATCTACGCAACTTACACTGCTGCCAACCCCTCGTAATTCTGTATCATACACTGCAGTAATACTTTGAGATGGGATCAAACCATTCTCAAACCATTCTGAGGTAAAATAACGGAAATCTGGTGCAAATTATTGGTCAAGACTTTACCTTCCTGGGGGGGGGCACTGCCGTGGCCTGGTGTTTTAGGGAACCAGCCTTGTGACTGGAAGGTTGCCGGTTCAATTCCCTGAACTGGCAGGACAGGACTGAAGTGCCCTTGAGCAAGACACTGAACTCCCCAGCTGCTCCCCGGGTGCCGAGGACAGGGCTTCCCACCGCTCCGGGCATGTGTGCTCACTGCCCCCTAGTGTGTGAGTTCCACTGCATGGATGGGTTAAATGCGGAGGACAAATTCTTCTGAAATCCTAAGTTACATTTTCTTCCTCCAGTTTTCTTTGGTTTAAAATTTTTTTCCTCGTGCATATCTTTAGGATTTAGGATCCCCTTTAAGGAAAATATGCATCACCACAGAAATAATAGGGTTCTAGTTTCTTATAGAAGCTACTAACATCCTTCAGACGAGTCCAATAACCGGACAGATGGGAACTAACCAGATCCACTGCCTTGTTCCTGATGGTTATCATTGCCAAACCTCCAGTGTATTTTCTCTCTGATTAGAGGAATATGTCCATTATTGATCTTCATCAGTTGCATCTGTAGCAATTACCTTGGTCAGATGTTTCGAGAGGTTAAACGCTGCAGTAAAACCGAACCAGAGTCCCCAAATAAAGTATTGCTTATGTTTCTACCTCTGACCTGCTTCTCTGGGTTTAAACCAGAGGCCACAGCTGGCATTGCTGTACTTCTGCCTGCAGAAACCTTCACCTGCTTTATGTATGACTGGCTTTTGGGCTCCTGTGTGAACACTGTGATCTTACTGGTAGAACAAATTCCCCATCAAGGCCCCATCAATGTCTCTTTGTCTTGTCTGGAGTCTGAACCAAGAGACCAGCTCTACCTGCACCCTGACTTGAAGGAGCATCGAATCCGTGTCAGAACCTCATAGCACTTCTGTCTCCTCTGTTTGAGACCACCAGCTGACCTTCACATTGTGTAAACGTTTCATAACGACTGGACAAACAGAAATGATCCAGAATAAACCCTGACCGCATCCGTGCATTTTGAGGTCGGGACCTGGGGCCGAATTCACGGATGTGTCTTGAGAAATAAATTAGCTCTGTCTTAAAGGTTGAGAGGATCTGATTGGTCTAATGCGCTACCGCTATGATCTGCAGATCGCAGGTTCGAATCCTGGGTCATGATGCTTGCCATCGTCTGCTGGAGTCTGACGAGTCAACTTTGGTGAAGATCAAAATCTTAAGTGCATTTTAAGAAGTGTCTTCTTAAAAACGGTGAATGAGGCCCATTTTTACGAACTTTGGTCTTTAATTCTTCTAAGATTTTTTTTGGGGGGCAGCTGTTGTGAATCCTGCTCTGCTTTAACTTTGTCAACAACAGTAATCCAGGAGAAAGTTCCATGATGAAGTTCCAAATAACTTGTACTCCGTTATCAGAACCATCAACAACCCATCCCCAACCTTCACCCCCCCCCAGCTGATGTCCTCTTTGAGTTGCGTCATTTTGAGGGTGGGTCTTTGACGTCTTTAGGCTGTTGTTTAATCTGTTTAATCGTAGCCTAGCTAGTTTATTTTAATTTGCAACATTGAAAATGCAACGATTTTGTCATTTTATTTGCTGGACTTGAAACCGTTGTGTAGATATTAGTTCGTATTCGTGCATGTTGGGTTTGCTGTGATTGGAGGCACAAACTGACAGTAATATTTTTTGAGTTGATGTTACTTTTTCGTTATTAGTGACGCTGGCCATGGTTTCACCTCCGCCCTGTCCACTCCTCCCTGTAGCCATGTCTTACCGAGAGGTCTTACCGAGAACTCCTCTGAGGAAATTCAGTTTTACTCACTGAGTGTCTTCATGCGTTTTGTGGTTCAGTCGAAGTGGCAGTCTGAACGTCGACTTGCTGAAGCCAGTAGGAGGGTGGTGTGGTGTGTGGTGCTGCTGTCTCTTTTTGCTGGTTTGCAGTGATTTTTCTTTCTTCTTTTCAATCTGTTTGTAAGTCACGATCATCTTCCATTGGTCATTGTACTTCTCTTCCCGTAAGCTCATTGGTTGTACAGAGGGGAGGGGCAATCTGACCATCATCATTGACATTTTTATAAGGACAAAAAAAGAGTCACCTTTGAATTGTTTACGTCAACATTCAGCAATTTTACCTCAAATGTCCTTACAACCTGCACACCCTGCAGGTATTTATAGACCGATCATACTTGCGACACCATCTGCAGGAGCCTGGAGTAACTACCACTTAGATTTTTGTCCGAGGAGACTCAGTTTCCCTCGGGATCAATAACGTCTGTCGAACACAGTGCTGTGAGAATAGTGCTGGATGATCTTGATAAAATTCATTCTGATTATGTCTGAATATGCTGTGTTTTCAGTGTCAGGATAAAGTTTGGTTTGTGTTCATATATTAACACATGAACCTTGACTGCTGATGCTCCTCCATTCTATCCGAACCTCTCACTTCCCTTCAGGAGCTACGTTTACATCGACTTTGAATAGAAAGCGATAAAATTAAAATAGTTCGATCGACATACCTTTCCGTCAAAGTTCATGTTCTCTCTGGGTGGGTAGATGGTGCTCTCTCCCCACATCACACCCAGTGAGATGCTAGACGGCACAGGCGTCTGTTATTTGTGTCAGAGTTGGGGACCCGATTTTTGGGTGGATGTTTTAAATTTAGCTCCTGCAACCACCAACGGCGCTCCTCCTCTTCGCAGGATATACGTTATACGATGCTCAACAACATTTTGATGTATGTTCGTTTGTTCATAACACTGCTGTCCAGGCGTGAGATGCCCCCATTCATTGTTATGTCACAGAGCAGCTTCACAGAAATAAAAAAATAAAAAGGTCAACAACACAGGAACAAAGGAGAAGAACTAGACCTCCTAGTGAGCAACCCAACAGGTGACAGTGGCAAGAAATCTCCTTCAGAGCTGGAGGAAGAAACCTCGGGAGGAACCAGGCTCACAAGGTGGGGGACTCATCCTCCTCTGGTCAAACTACTTATACGTAGTTAGGGGACACTAGACCCCCACACCTCTGCTCTAATACTCTGGTATACTGAAGTAATTAGTTCGCTGGTGGACATAGTAACAGTAGCAACTAATTTGACTCTACATAGTTGGAGATGGCGGGTGGGCATCTAGTCCAGGTCCAGAAGCTGGAAGGTGGGAAGCTAATGTGAAGTTATTGCAGGGGTTCTTCTCAGAAGAGGCAGAGGAGCTCAAGGTTAGCGTTTCATCAGCTCAGGCCGGTGGGTCATCATTAACTCGGAAAAGGTACAGAGATGTAATTAATTTGATGTACCAGAGTGTGGTGAGTGACTCCGCCACCATGAGAATCTTCTCTCCATAACAATGTTCGGTCATATTGCCCACCCCTCTTCTCCATGATTGTAGGCTGCTGTAGATCTTTGCTGTATGAACAGACTGTGCTGGTTGTTTTTTTCCCTTCACATTACAGTGCTGCAACTCTGTACACTTCTATTTCTCCAATCCAAGAAAAGTGGAAGGATATGGTATAACTGACACTGTATAGCAGGGTAGACAACCCTGATCCTGGAGTGCCACTCTCCTGCACAGCTTGCCTGTTAATTGTTGGGTTTAGCAGGTCAGTTAGCGTAGGATACTCAGCAAACTGTGCAGGAGACTGGGACTCCAGGAGCAGGGTTGCCTGCCGCTTCCTATCGAGAAGTCTGTTTAGACCTGCTTGTATGTAGATGTGCGTTTTATTGTATTTCCTCCGATGCTCTACTGAATGTGTTTGAAATGTGAAGGGTTGTTTCAGATGGAGAAAGGAGCCGGAAATGAAAGCGATTTCAGCTTTATTAAAAGACGCGTGGAGTGTAAATGTGTTGCTTTGTGTGATGCCATGGTTCCCAGATGATGGACTGCTGTTCCTTTGTCTACTAGGTCACTCGGTTTTCACGAACAGAACAAAAGACTGGTTGTTTTTGTCACCAGTTCATTCAGACTCTTGCGATTGAGGCAGAAGTCACTTCATAAGTGGCTGCAAATCAAATGATTAAATAAAAACTGAGAAATCAGGTCTTTGTAGGTGTTGTAAAGAAGTGCGATCGGGCGTCTGCTCACCTCACGGCCGAGCAGAAGAGGACTGTAGAGGACCGACGCACTGTTGGAATGGAATTCGTACTGTCTCTTTAATACGAGGATAATCTGCAGTGTGTTCTGTACATCAGTGATCAGTAGAAATGTACTTCCCTCTTCCTCTGTTGTTGGTTTTTGATATGTTTTGATGTGCAAGTGAATAAACTCTGGAATTGAAGCTGTTTTTGTCTGTTGGCTGTACGTTCTTCATTAACTTTTAGAACCTGCGATCCACGTGTCGTGGACCACATGCCATATTCTAAGCTTTATTACTCAGGATCAGAATAATCTACAGGTATGATACACATCATAAACTATGCAAGTAGTTTAACCCAGAAGGACGTGTGGGATTGCAGTGCTGTTGGGAAGGAAGATAAAGGTTATGGTTATAAATGCAGACTGATCTGATCAATATTTATTGATCAACTCATACAGAAGTGGTGTCTCTCAGTACGGCGTCAGGTTTAACGCAACATGCCAGACGTCTCTGCATGGAGGTGTAGAGGTTCCTAATGGTGTCCTGTGATGATCCATCTCAGGCAGCTTGAATGTTCTCCCTCAGTTCTGCAGATGGTGTGGTAGGGGTGGAGTGTTGATAGAGCGTCCAATAGCGTCCCACACATGTTCAATCAGGGACAGGTCTGGAGAGGCGATCCTATAGTCATATGGTCACATGGTCATATAGTTTTTAAAGGCTATTTATTAGTTTCTGGTTATATAATTATTGGTTATACACAGTCTAGTTATGCAGTTATATAGTTAATATTTTAGGCTACATGTCCCTGATCATTATATGTTGAGGTTCATCCAGGTCTAGATTCAGGACTCAGTGAACTGATTTTGTGTGTTATTTTGTGCCGTTTATTATAACTGATGAAGTCTATTACATCTTTTATTGATTGTATTTTAATTTCACTGTAGTGTTAAATTAATAAATATATATATTAATGAATGTTTAAAAATATCTAATGTTTATTAAAGCTACTGGATGAATACAACAAATTAATAAAAATGATGTAATATTATACAACTATTTTATTGATTGAATGGATAAATTAATAAATACATACGTAAATAAATAAATCAAATAAATGTTTACTGTTTGTTTATGTGTTTTTAAAATAAGAGTCTCTACGTCGCCCCGTTGCCGGATATGACGTTCTGCTTCCGGCTGAGCAGCGCGGTGAACTTTAAAGAGTTTTCTGCTTTTCTGGATCAAAATGAGCAGAAAAGACGGTGGATGTGAGTAAAACTGCGACTGTCAGGCGGATTAAACGTCTTTTAATTATCCGGCAGTGGCTTCAGAATGTGTATATATTTACTCTTAATGAATAAAGTTATAAATAAATAAACACAGAGCTGCTGAGGATCAGGCCTCTCACAGCCTCAGTCAGAACATTCACACTCAGCTGGAGTTCATTCTTCCGTTCCACCTTAAAAGCGCCGTTACTGCACTCTGACGGCTGCACGATTTAAGGAGGAACAGAACAATTCAATACAAATGACAACTTTATACACTTGTGACTTCAACTATCATTACAGGTTATAGCTGTGATATAATCACAGTTCAGTTCAGAGGTGACAATCATGGTTCACATGTGATATAATCACAGTTCAGAGGTGATATAATCACAGTTCAGTTCAGAGGTGATATAATCACAGTTCAGAGGTGATATAATCATGGTTCAGTTCAGAGGTGATATAATCACAGTTCAGTTCAAGTTCCCTTGTTAGTGTGTCTGTAAAAGCCATGTTATTCTGTGTGATGTGATCATCAGGTGCTGCCGTTATCCTCGCCTACCTGAACGAGAAGAACCGACCGTACAGTGCCCAGGATGTGTTCAGTAACCTACAGAAACAGCATGGTCTTGGCAAAACGGTAACGTGAACAATAGAATTGATGTATCTGTTCTTTACATGTTGCTGCAGAACATGCAGGGTTTGATTCTTTGTGGCCAAACGTCCACAAGCATGGATGTCTTTTTCTTCGTCTTATTCTTTTCATGCACTTCAAGGCTTTGAAGGGACTAAATACTTTTAAAATACTCTTTTCTGACACTCACGTATAAAGACAGTTTGTCTCATTCTCAGTCATGGACAACGATTCTGCACAGACTGGACGTTAGTGGTCAATCCTTATTCACATTATTTCTTGTCCTGCAACAATGGAGCAGAAACAGGGGCAGCTTTTTAACGGTGGTTGTTTTTTATTGGTCAGCTATCCTGACCACCTTACACCAAATGGTTACAATGACAAGTGCACAGATTCGTTTGGAGTAAGGTCGGCATTATATCATCAGAAATGGATGTTGGAAAGTTCAGAACCCCTCTGTCCTAATAGCTGTATCTCCTCCTTTGTCTAAAATAATGTCAGTTAGATGTTTCTATGACCATCTACCGTCTCTGACATCAACTGGAAGAACGACGTTCCCACTCTTCCATGCAGAATTCTTTCAGCTCTGTGATGTTTCAGCGTCAGTCTTTGTACAGACGTTCTTATGTTCTCCTCAAGCCCCCTCTGATACGATAAAGATCTCAGTGATTTCTATGATGGAGAGATCTCCAGATCCTGCTGCAGCAGAGCAGCTCCAAACCATCACACTTCCACTACCATGCTTCACAGCTGGTAGGAGGTTCTTCTGCTCAAATGCTGTGTTTGGTTTGAACCAAACATGTCTTCTGTGTCCAAATAATTCAGCTTTGGATTCATCTGTCCTAAGCCCAAGTTCTCTTGAGAACTTTATCTTGTTCTGATGTTTTTGAAAGTTTTTTTGTGTATGAGGTGGACGTTAACTCTGGACATTATCATGCTTTCTGAGTGCTCAGATGTCTCTGTGCTCTGACACAGGCAGTGGTAAAGGCCATGGAGCAGCTTGCCAACGAGGGCAAGATCAGAGAGAAGGTCTACGGAAAGCAGAAGATCTACTTTGCAGATCAGGTGAGTTTTCCCAGACGTTCTACACGTTCTACAAAATGAGAATTTCCCGAATTGCTGATGTTTACTAAGGGATGATGTCCTAGTTGACGCTCATATGAACAGTGTAAACGTTTGTCTTTACAGTCTCAGTTTGCTGATGTCAGCGACGCTGAACTGAAGCAGATGGACAATCGCATCACTGAACTCAACGGGCAAGTCCAGGCAGTTTCACAGAATTGCAGGCAGCTCGATGCAGGTATGTTAGAGCTTTAACCGGGTTTATTCTGGACCCTAACGTAGAGGGAACGTTCTCTGCACTCAATAATGCAACAAAAATGTGTTGTTTTCAGCTTGTTCTGTCTCGTGTGATTAACATCTCCATATTGAGGGGCGTTTTCCCCATTAGCACCACAATATCATCAACCAGAAGTGGGTATTTCAGGTCCAGTCAGTCAAAATCTGCCCCAGGATATTGTCTGTCTACCTGATTGGCTCTTCCTCCACCTTGAGTTCATGAACGAAGTGTGGTTTACTAAGCGTCCTGCATAGCATCCTGTTTTTCTGGTGCCAGGACAATAGGAGACAGTGCTGGAGTCCTGCCCTCTATGTGTCAGTCCTCAATTTTGCTTTCCCAGACTCTGGCTGCTGATGACGGGCAGAACCCGAGATCCGAACCTGCATTTGAGCCACTCGGAGCCCCTGTATTGATGTAGTTTCTCATGTTCGCCCACAGAACTGAAGGAGCTGAACAGCATGTTGACCACAGCGGAGATGACCTCGGAGATCCAGGAGCTGAAGGCAGAGTGTGAAGGCTACACGGGACGTCTGCAGAAAATCAAATCGGCTACGAATCATGTCACCCCTGAGGAGAGAGAGAAGGTCTGCCGAAGTGACTCTTCTGTTCCTGGTCCATTTAGCCATGACCGTTTGATAACGTTGTGAAAACGAAGATTAACTACACAGTTTTCGTAAACATACAACAGTTCTTTCATTTCTACCTACATTTCTATTGTGTGAGTCACAGGTGTACAAGGAGAGAAGCCTGTATGTGAAAGAGTGGAAGAAAAGAAAGAGACTGGTAAACAGATCTCTTCCCCTTGTGTTTGTTTACACGGAGACACCGTCTGTAGTTAATATAACACTGTTATTTTCATTGTAGGCCTCTGATATGATGGGAGCCATTCTTGAGGGCTATCCAAAGAGCAAAAAGCAGTTTCTGGTAAGTCTGATATATATTGGTGCTAAAGGTTAAGGATTAGGACTAAAGGTTTGATGAAATGAAAGTTATTATAACACACCAGAGAGGACGACAGAGAGACATGAAGCGTCTCAGGCAGTAAATGATTAGAGACGTGGTCTAATGCTCCCTACTTTTGGGTAGTGTACGGAGTCAGCGGATAGAGCTGACCGTTAGACACGCCTCTACGATACACTCGAAGACATTTAGCCCAGCTGACGGACTTAGAGAGGGGACGCATCTGACCAAGCCTACAGAGCGGAAGCCTTAGTTGTCTCTAGCAACAAATCCAGATTTTCTTTGAGATCCAACAACGGTCAGGTTTGAGTGACCGTGGTGAGTGCAGCAATCCTACCGTTGATGTGGAGCACCACACTGCTCCAGCTGCTGGTGTGATCTTCAGAGCATCACAAATGACAGTCCGTCACCCATAATTAGTGATATGAGGGACACAAACATCTTCAGTGACCAGATTTATCACCAATTAAGTGTTTGAGACCAGCTGGATGCCAACTTCGGCAGCTTATGTGTGTGCAGGATCTACAGGCCCAGGATTCCATACAGAACCTGCACCTCCATGGCCAACCGGATCTCATCTTGTATCCAGAATAGAGACCCAACAGGGAACTGGAGCCTCAGCTTTCCTCGATAAACTCATCCTTTCGCTCTTATGTTGTAGTAACTTATACCAACTCTGGGTTGTATATTAGACTGTAACCGAACAGTCGTTCTTGTAGTTGATGTGTTGGACGCAGAAGGAATATTCAGGTGTGACGACTTCGCCTAATTCTGACCTTATTCAAATAAACTTACAATCCATCACATAAATAATTGTATTTTGTTTCTTAAACTGTTTATTCAGGAGGAGGTTGGAGTTGAAACCGATGAAGATCATAAAGTGACCATTCCTAACATCTGATCCTGGACCCCAGTACCTGCTGTCCCAGAGGGAAGAGGGTTTACTGTCCACACTGAGAGAAGCTACCACCATCGATGTGCACACCCTAGTCCACATGAATAAAATACACCGATTGACCACAATGTGACCACCTCCATGTTCCTCCACTCCCTGTAGTCCATCTGTTTCATCCTCCTTTTGCTCTGTTCTTCAGTGCTCTGTGGTGGTCCTGTGGGGTCCTGATCGTTGAAGATCAGGGTGAAAGGAGGAGAATAAAGTCTGCAGAGAAACAGATGAACTACAGTCTGGAATTATAGAACTACAGAGTTCTCCTGTGTGGTCAGAGGAGCTGATAGAGTGGACAGAGAGAGGAGAAACGAGGAGGTGGTCATGAAGAGTATAGTACTTTAATTTGACACGTGCAAAAAAGAAAGTCATTTTACGTAAAACTAGAAGAAACATGAAGCGATGCTTTGCACCTTAGCATGGTTTACACTTGATTATCCAGCTCTGAAAAAAAAGAATAGACCATCCATCAAAAACGACACTGTATTCTTTACATTTCGTCTGTGTAGCCAAACCTTTGCCTGTAAGGAGTGAATTTTCAAAGAAATGCTTAAACTTAGAAGCCATAACATTAAAACCACCTGCCTAATATCGTGTAGGTCTCCCTTTGTACGGCCAAAACAGCTCTGACCCGATGAGAGCCTCTGAAAGTGTCCTGTGGTATCTGGCACCAACACTAACGATCCTTTAACCCGGCCTGATGTTCCCGAGATTTTCTGACCCCGTTGTAAGTTCAGTTTTTATCAAAGTGTTCAAAGCGTCTCATATTTTCACGCATGTTCATTTTTCCTCTTCATTTACTCGACGGGAGTCGCTGTAACCCGTGGGTGGGTAATAGGGGGCCACAGTCCAGCTCTGTTTGCTGGTTTTCTTGCTCTAACAGACCTACTAAGCTTGGCAGTTAACAGGGGAGTTGAATCAGGTGCGTTGGAGCAGGAAAACGGGAAAACTGCAGGAATCCGGCACTCCAAGACCCCCCCCTCCTTTCTGTAACCTGATGAACGAGGACATTCACTTCACCTGGCAGTGGTTTTAATGTTATGGCTGATCCGTGTATATTTAAATGGAGATTCTACATTGAAAAGAAAGCCGTCCAGGACCAGGCTCGTCTGGGACAAGTGGTCCCAAAATACTTCGCTCCCTGTTTTAATTTGGGAATATTGTCCAGTTGAATTAAATGCATCATTGGTTTGGTTGTTGGCTGTAAATAATGTACATAACTGTTACGTTTAAAGAAAAATGCACAGAACTGTAAAATGTTTAAACATTAAACCTTTATTTTCTGATTACAAACTGCATTCATACAAAAATATTTGACTACGATCCTCAGCAGAGTGTCTGTCCGTGAAGCAGTGAAGCCTCCGGTCTCCGCTGTCTCACGCTATGGCTGAATAGAAAGAGTCCCTTTTCCCAGCGCAGGTCGTTTAACAGCCGGATTCATCATCGCTCACTAAACACCTGAATTCACAGAGATCCGGTTTTCCTGAGTAGCCAATGATCACGGTAAACATTTCCTGGTTTGAATTAGTCTGATATACATTCATTTTACAGATTTTGGTGACACGGTTCCGGACAGAATAATGGGCTCCATGAACTCTGTGCGACTTTCAGCTTCAGCTTAAATCCTTTCCCCCTTTTTGTCGTCACAGAAATCACAGGGCGCAAAGAATCACTGTTCATTTCCACTCAAGCTTCTGTTCATCAGTACACGATCAGGCTCAACATACATCGCACAAAAACTTTGTATCTCCATTTTTACCGTATTTAACTTTGACGACGTGAACGAATGATGTGCCTAAATGTCACGAAGAACGGACCAATAGAAATGCTTCAAAATCAAATTTCGATAAAGTTGCCTTTTTGGAGATACGAGGTTGAGATTAACGCATGCGTTTAGTATTTGTGCTGAATTAAAGGAGCGATGATGAACTGATGAACCTGACGAATCGTATCAGCGTACAGCCAGGGGTATAAAAGTAGTGTATACTCCAAATCAACACCGTATGGAGGTCACAGTTCGGGGTACAAAGTCGACGAATGACGCCGAACGAAATTCTGAAACCCTGTAAGCCATTTACAAGTAATGTCTGGATTTGCACAGCATTCTGGGAACTGAGTATTGCTATGGTAACTGTAGTCTTGTTGCCCTCACCGTATACGTGGTATACGACAGTAGCCGGTGTAACTTGCCTGACCGTTCTAACTAAATTCAAATAAATCTAGTTTGGCCTCATGAGTTACGGGGTTTTCCTACAGTCCTGTTTATTAGAACTGGTCCAAACCGTGACTTTGGTGTACTGTTAAACCCCCGCACACAGCAGTTTCTCATTGTAGACAACGAAATAAAAAAAGCTGGTTAATTTGCAGCATGTGAGGGTGACATGTCGCGGCGTCTATGGTTACGACACCAAAGAGCGAGGGATTCGTCTCGTTTCAGCTGCGATTCCAAAGAAAGAAGGAAAAAACAACATTCATCACAGGTAGGACTCGTTCACACGTCGACACGCAGCACACACGCGAGTCCGACCGAAACTTTGGGTTTTGAATGAGGTAAGAGAGTGACGGCGTGGAGAACGCCAGTCTATAGAAGCTGATATCTGAGGTTTCAGCGATTTGCTTTTCTAGATCACATTTCTATCAAACAGCCTGACAGCAGGGTTTGATTTCAGAGGTAAGCGATAGATAAACACATTAAAAGGAGCAGAGCGGCAGAGGCACTGAACTCAACAGGACGTACTGAACACTGGAGTTATTGCATTGGTTTTAAAGCTCTGGACGGTGCAGATAAACACCCTGTGGGACTGGGGTGGCTTTCCTTTTTGCACAATATGGCTTAAAGCTTTAAGGCCTGTTTACGTGGATAAGCTGGACGAGCCATGAAATCCTTCCATTATTACAGAGTTTCGTAAAGCTTATCTGATTTTCGAGAGCTTATTAACTATAAAAGAAACCACCAAATACAAAGCCAGCTTTAGCGTGGATTATACTCGATTATGATCGATTGAAAGCATTTTGGAATCACACACATTGAAGTAGGGGTGGGCAATATGATATTTAAATGTAACTATTGTGATTTTTCTTGTTGTGGATTATCAGATTAGTCCTGTTTACCTGGATGAAAATAATTGCGCCCAGAAGGAAGCGTGGGTTTGCATTGTTACTGGGAAGGTAAATAGAGGTTAAATGAACAATAACTGATAACTGTAGACTGATCTGATCAATATTTATTGATCTACTCATACAGAAGTGGTGTCTCTCAGGACAGCGTCGGGTTTAACACAACATGCCAGATGTCTCTGCATGGAGGTGTAGAGGTTCCTAATGGTGTCCTGTGATGATCCATCCCATGCAGCTTGAATGTTCTCACTCAGTTCTGCAGATGGTGTGGTAGGGGTGGAGTGTTGATAGAGCGTCCAATAGCATCCACGCATTTTCAATCAGGGACAGATCTGGAGACGAGACCGACCACGGCGTAGTATCTGTGTCTTCAAGACGAGATCTTGAGATGGCAGCAGTTTATGGACGAGCGTTGTCTTTTCGCAATGGAGCACCGGAGTGTGTGTTCAGAAAAGGTAGAACCACTGGTTGCAGAACCTCATTAACGTTACACTGGGCTGTTAAAGTGCCTGAAATGAAGACAGCCCCTCTCTGTGGTTTGTGTAGCTCCCAGATCCTTCATGTCGCTGGTGTGTGCATGGTATTGCATGACAGGCATGACACTCAAAATGCAGATAAATCCATCCCGCTTCCTGGAAACCTACGAGCTCTTCTAACTGCTCAAATTACTTTCAAACTCTTCTCTGAGGAGTACTTCTGCTACCAACACAACATCACAAGTCCCAACGATAAGCAACAGAACGACCTATAGTCAGTCAGGTGCATCATGAAATCAAACCTACCCTCCAGTTTCGTTCCTGTTGGCCGATTCCTTCTGGGTGCAACTATTTGTGTCAAAATATCAGAGTAAATATTGTGTATTGCACAAATGTTTTTTGAATTTAGATTTTTTGAATATCGCCCGCCCCTATACTGGAGATTTTCCAGTCTTCTCAAAACTTCTCAGGCCAAATTAATAGCAAAGCAACACACGGTACATATTACATTCTCACATTGTAAGGTTTGAACTCACCCCAGTCCAGATGGCTGTTGTCCTGATCAGAGAATGTGACTTTTAATTACAACACGAGCTTTGATAATCATTAAACGATAGTCATTAAACGATAGTCATTAAACGTTTTCATTCTGGCCTCCATTCCTTTAAAATCACAGCTACATTTGGGCTGGGTATCAGTTTCCATACTGATTCTCAAACTGCACTTTGATGCCTTCTTTTAAATTACAATTCGAGTGCGAGCTGCTGGACTTCTGTATTTTTAGACAGCGGCGGATTTCAGAGAATCAAGAACCGCAGATGTTTGATAGTCCGTTTAGGACCGCAGTGCTCCATCCTGGTCAAATCGCATTCAAATTGCAGGCAAATTACGAAAAATCTCATCACAGAAATGCAAAATGCTCCCTTGGCATTTTACAGCAGCCAAATACGAAGGGTCCTTACAGACGGCTTGTTTTCAGTGACATTGCTGTGTGGATGAACGCAGCCAACCAGACGCAGGCTTTGAGCAAACTCCAGATCCAGCTTCAGCTTCAGTACAGCTGTCCATTCAGCTGCCTAAGAACGCCCACAACGAACTCCCTCAGCGTCTGTGGACCAAGAACATGCACTTCAAAAATATGACCACACTGGAAAACAATGAACTTCTGTCCTTCTGGTCCTTCTGACCAGGCTCTTTGGGATTTGGGATGCTGATATCACAACTTAAAAATGTATTTGGGTTTAAGGTCAGTAATGTGACGGCCAGAGTTATTTTGATGGAATGTTATTTGCGTTTAGGACACAAACAGGCTGTGTCCGAAACGGATCCCTATTTACGTATTAGGGCACTAAGTAGTATGTCACGGCACGACCTGGTGGTTAGGGAACCAGCCTTGTGATTGGAAGGTCACTGGTTTGATTCCCTAAACTGGCAGGACTCGTCCCTTGAACAAGGCACTAAACTCCCGAACTGAGAAGGGCTGCCCACCAGTGTGTTCACTGCCCCCGTGTGTGTGAATGGGTTAAATTGTGGTTAATCAATGCCATCAGCAACGCTGATCAGCTATATCTCAATTTTAACGATGTCCATATTCAACATTCAGTAGCTGCTGTCCATTCTAACACCTGAGGCTCAGAGTAGGTCTGAGGTAAAGGGTGTGTGGATGTAGGCGTCACCTGGGGCTTGCAGTGCTCCTCAATCCAGCTGAAGACACAGGCCGAGAGCTCCTGAAAGCTGCTGACGGAGACTGAGGTGCTGAAGGACTGGAACAGGGAATCCATGATGTTCTGGAACACGCTGAACTTCACCTGATCGGACACCTGCTCGCTGCCCTGCTGAGGGTTATTCTGGTGGGCTTTCACTATGTGCTCATAGTTCCTGTAAATCAGGCGCAGACACAAAACACGTCCGAGAAACAGCAATGATCAAAAGTGTGTTTAGAGGAGTGGAAATCGTTCACAGCCAGAAAGCGGCACATTTCCATTGGACTACATGAAGCTGTGAAGCAGCGGTTCATCTGTGCTGCAGGGTGGTGGGGGTGGTGGTGGAGGTGGTGGTGCTCTTAAAGTGGGTCACCAGCCACGTCCCGCTCTCAGCCCGTGTGTTTATTCAAGCGCAGCAAGACCGACCCTACAGTCCTGCCTACCTGCTGTGAGGGAGCTTTTCTGAATACTGAGAGACGCTGCCTTCCCTGCTCAGCCAGCTCCAGTGCAGCTGGAACCGCTGTGGGTGTGTCTAGTTGTACAGGAGCAATGACGTACCATTCATCTCGCATGGTGTCGTCTTCTAATCACCAGTTGAACTTGAGCTTTTAGGAGAAAAACAAACGTGTGTAGCAACACAAACGCTCGCAGGTCGTCTATACGCGCTACTATCACATTTACTGACCCTGCGCAGCCCCTCTGGTGATGACGTATTCTGCGACGTATCCTCGGTTCCACTAAAACTGGTGTAAATGCGGGATGGTTCTTATATAGATCTGATCAGTCTTCAGTGGTTGAGCGTATGCGTGAATATTACTTTATAAACATGCAAAATAAATGAGGTACAGCCGGAGGGACAGCGTTTTTATATAATTTAAACATCTTATATTTTTTCAGTGCATCCAGGACAGGACGCTTTCCAGTAAAAAAATAAACCAGGACATTTTTATAACAGGATTCTTCAGTCCCTACAAACATCAACTCATTCTGCCGGTGTTGTTTCACCACACCGAACACGTCCCGTATTTCTGCTGAGCTCTTTAGTGGTGTTATCTCCCTCTCAGCAAGTGTGAGGGTCAGATAAACCTTCTGATGTCCTGCCAAATACAACCAGGCCAGCCTGATGGGATAAGACAGACATCCACCCAAACACTGCTGTGCCACACAAACCACGTTTTACAGGGGCAGTACAGTCACAGTACCGGTTATCTGGACTGGCAGTATTGGTACTTTGATGGTTGATTTTGTAACCAGGGCCAAATAATAAGAATGGGCTTTAATTGTCGTCCATTTGTTTCTCTGCCTACTTCTGTCTGCATCTTCAATGGTCAATGACAGGACCACCACAGAGCAGCTTTATGTGGGTGGTGGGTCATTCTCAGCACTGCAGTCACACTGACATGGTGGTGGTGTGTTAGTGTGTGTTGCGCTGGTACGAGTGGATCAGACACAGCAACTCACGTTTTCATAATCTTCAGAGCCATCACTTCCTTTCTGAGTGTGGACACTTCCTCCTCCTGCTTCTTCTTCTCTTTATGAAGAAACTGGATGTAATCTATGGCTGCAGAAAAACAAGCACAACATCAAGAAATAAGTTCCTTTCATCTTTGGTTCCAATGTGGACGCAAATCGAGTTGGGTCCAGTCAAATGTTACATTTTCACACCAATTTCCATTTTATTGCAGATTTTTAGGGTTTTTAATAGTTTTTCCTTTAACAAACAACTCAAAAGTGCACAAAAAACAAATAAAAGTGCCACATCTGAAGGTTCCGAGGTGCTCAGTGGATTTAAGGTGCTTAAACTGTGGCTGAAGGATCCACCGACACCGCTCGGTACAGTCCCTGTGAAGTACCATCGTGTGATTTCCGAGGCTCTTACTTTTCTGCAGCACTGTGGCTTTGCTGATCTTCTGGGTTGCCATGGCAAACTCGGACTGCTGCTGGCAGGTGGGCACTATAGACTGCAGGTCATCGTAGCCTTTCTGCAGGAACGCAACCAGAAAGGGGTTTTGGTTCTGCGCTCAGTGTGAAAACACTCAATACACATTTCTGAACACAACGGTTCTAGATCGAACCACTCACACACACGATAGCTAATCAATGTTGGAGTTTATGCTGTAATAACACTTCCTGCACTGGAACAATTCCAACAAGTCCTACTCCCTGATTAGTAGTTCACTATATAGGGAGGGACTGTTTAGTTCACTAAGTAGTGCTAAAAACAATACATTCATACTTAGCAACCTAAACCTATTGTTAGTGAACACGGCATCCAGTGGCTCCTAACAATCACTTGCGTAAATGAGCAAATTGTCGTCTCCGTTCTGTACTGCCATCTCATTCAGCTCATGTAGTGCCCCAAGATGTTCACTAGAAAGCACAAGTGCATTGTGGGAGACTGTAGCTGCCTCACACAATTCTAAATCCCTGTTGAATCGTACTTTATGATTCGGACTCTCAGGAAAAATAAGTGGGTCATTTTTATGAGTCTGTCAAGCTCATCCAACCTGGAGACAGCTCTCCTTTCTTCGACTCGCTCATACCTTAATAGCATCTCTGCGTTTCTGCTCAGCCTGCGTGTGGGCTTGTCTCCGGCGGTCTTTGTAGGAGTCCTTGTAGGCAGTCTCATGTCTGTAGTCACTGTCTTCGTCATCTGTGGTTTGAAAGCAAGACAAACAAAGCTGTGACCGTGAACTCCAAATGGGTTCAGATGGTATTTCGTAAACTGGTCGTGACAAGAAGATGTATTTCTCCAGAAGGAATTTGAGACAATATTACTGTAATTTTAAGACCCTTTAATAACACTGACATGTGAACAATAGTACGAGTGCAGTTATTGAACTATGAGCTTTAAAATAATCGTTTTTAAATGAGTAAATTAGTAAAATACAATGGAAATAACTGATTAGTTCGATTACATCAACGAGTCGCAGGAAATTTGCAGAACTACTGGGTTTAAAATCCCTTTTCTTTTGCTGTTTAGGCTTTAAAAAATGTGCTGCGCAATCTTGAAACCCACGGCTGCTTCTTCAGCACATCAACGTATGAACGTTCCGCTTCTCCTACAGATGTTTCAGCGATATGAGCACAATCACGTTTCACTCCCTTTTCCACTACAGAGATTAAACCACGATATTCGCTCCATTTTTCATCTCCAACGAGAGAATAATGCTGCTACTCTCCACGGTCTGAATGAGACCAGCTCATTAACACCACGGTCCGGCTGCGGTTCGCGTAAGCGCTGTCACGTCGACGGGACCCCTGCAGGGGGCAGATTGTACACTTTTCTGCACACAGAATGAATTCTTATCTTTAACGGAGGATAAAAACACAAAGAGCGGCAGTAAAACCTGTATTGGGTACTGAGGAGGCACTGGTGGAGCCTATACTGTTTGCTCTGGAGACCACGGATCCTTTTCGAGAACTCTCAGAGAAGAAACCTGAAAAACAGGGAACAATGCAAGAAAAATCCAACATAAACTACAAAATACATTTACTTCACAATTCTTGACCAGTAGGCCAACAGCAATGCTCCAGATTTATCAGTAATAATGTTTACAATGACTCCCACTGGAGGTTAAGAAGGTGTATACTGGGAGCATGGGTGGAGGGATTTTTTTTGACAAATAAAAAAAGAATTAGTGAAAAAAATCACCACATTTTACATTCTGCCAAACTTCAACCAATAGAAATGCTGCAAAACAAACGAGATAAAATCCTCTTACATTAATTTACATTAAAATAATAATTTAATCACACTTTGAATTAAATGATCAACAGTAGTGATTTCAGAAGCACCTTAAATTAAGCCAGTATTCATTACGCTTTCGTTTGTTCACGTTGTGCCCGTCACACAAAAAACTTGTATCTCCAAAGTCGTTTTCCACTTCGTGACATAACGGGACACGACAACACGACTTCCAGTATTCTACACTTTAATAAAACAGCTCGAATCATTAAAAAAGCATGAAGTAAATAAACACCGTATTTAATGGTTTAATGTTTGAATTATTAAAGGAGCGACACTCTGTTTGTAGAAAATGTGAAATAATGACATAATAAAAGCCCCAAACGGCTGTAATAAAATGAACGTGGCTTAAGAACTTACTGTGGTCGAAGCCGTTATCGCTGAAAGCGCCGTCCGTCTGCTCGGCCATGGCGAGGTGAAATTGGGGATGAGGGACGGAGAAAGACTCGGATTAGTTCAGGTCAGACTGACAGGATGATGATGATGAACATACTCTTTCTCTTACCAGTGAAGGAGGGAGGGAGAGAGAGAAAGATGGACAGAAACCCCCACACCTACACACCTGACACATCATGCATCTGGGACACCAGTACTCCCCGCTGTGATACGTCCTCAATAAACAACCATTAATGCTCTACCAGCCCAGTCCACACACTGGGACAGCACTTTCACCACTGATGAGAACGAAAATACCATTTAAGGAGTTAACAATGGGGGACGTCAAGATGACAATCTGTCATTACGGTGATAAAACGAGTCACGGCGTGCTTTTTTCACGAAGCCCACCCTTCAGCTGCATGCTTCATCACAACCAGAGGAGCAGAACTCATCGACCAACATTGAGATCAGACATCAGAGATCCAGCCCGGGTTGGTGGTCACACATGCCGCCCTGGAGGTCCGGTGTGGTGCCTTAGGGTGCTTCGTACGAATCTGGATCACTCTGGTCTTCCTTATGTTGGGAGATCCTGCAACCAGTAGTCCTACCTTCTCCAACCCTACTCAGGTGCTCTGTTCCAACAGGACGATGCCGGTCCACGGGCATCTCCAGATCTATCCCCAGTTGAGGTGTGGGCTGCAACTGGACGCATCATCTGCAGCAACTGAGTGAAAACATTCAAGCTGCACAGGATGGATGATCACAGGAACCATCAGGAACATCTTGCCATTATTCCAGTGGGGGCTGTAGACCCCTCTATGCCAGGCTGGGACTGCTCCAGGGGGTCCTATTCTATTGGCAGGACTTCTGTACAGGGGGTAGACAAGCTTTGTGCGCATTTGCACATCTGTGTCAGCAATGGGTGCCTTTTAAAGCAGCTTAATCAGAAGGAATGGGAAAATCCAGGTCCGGAATATGAAAAATCCGTTCCGGGATTTTATTCCAACCGCATGATCGGCAACGTCACCGCTAAATGGCGACTCTGCCGAACATGCGGCTGGAACACAATCCCGGACCGGATTAGGCAATAAACACTTAAAAATACAACTTCTGCCCATTTAATCAACTCTTAAACCACACTCCCCACATTCTTACACAGCCATAACCCGAAAACACTCAAACAAAGCCACTAAAATCACTCAAATTAACAATTAAACTGCAATTAATCCCTCACAATCCGAAAACGAGCAGCTTTCGATAGCCTCTCAGCTAACAACAGCACAGAGAAAGCCGTCTATTCCGGCCCCCAACTGCCCTCAAAGTGGGACAAACTGCCCCGAAAGCCACCCGATTGTCTGGAACGAGGATAAAACCCCAACTGTCCACTCACTTTCTGCCAGGGGTCCTCCGGAGACGCGCTGGGCTCCGTCATTTTGGGACAAACACTCAGAGATCACGGGGTGAGAGGAGGGGCTGGGGAACAGCGCCCTCTGCTGCCTGACGTCTGTACTGAGAGCACAGAATAATATATTAAGGCCAATAAACAATATATTAAAGCCAAATTAAATATATTAAAGCACTAAAATAATATATTAAAGCACTAAAATAATATATTAAAGCCAAATTAAATATATTAAAGCACTAAAATAATATATTAAAGCCCTAAAATAATATATTAAAGCCAAATTAAATATAATAAATCCCTAAAATAATATATTAAAGCCAAATTAAATATATAAAGGCCATAAAATAATATATTAAAGCCAAATTAAATATATTAAAGTCATAAAATAAAGTATTAAAGCCAAATTAAATATGTGGAGGCCATAAAATAATTTATTAAAGCCAAATTAAATATATAAAGGCCATAAAAAAATTTATTAAAGCCAAATTAAATATATAAAGGCCATAAAATAATATATTAAAGCCAAATTAAATATAGTGAGGTCATAAAATAATATATTAAAGCCACATTAAATATATATTGAGCCCAGAGAATAATATATTAAATCCAATAAATAATATATTAAACACAAATTAAATATATTAAGACCAGAGAATATTATATTTAGGCCAAACTATATATAATAAGACCACAGAATAATATATTATTTACATTTATATTTATGGCATTTAGTAAACACCCTTTTCCAGAGTGACGTAAAAAAGTGCTTTGCTGTTCACTCAGCAAATATCCTCAGCAAGTAGACGAGGCTGGAATCCAGAGTTTCGGTATAAAACTTTATGGGGATAAATAATCTTGAAACAGATGGGTCTTCAGTCTGTGTTTGAAGACAGCGAGTGACTCCGCTGTTTGAACCCACAGGGGAAGTTCATACAAACAATCCCTTAAATGAATCTAGAATTGTAATCTGGAACTCCGCCCCTGCAATTCACACCTTAACTAACCAGAAACCACACCTGATTTCTGAGCGCGAGAGAGAGAGAGAGAGAGAGAGAGAGAGAGAGAGATATTGAGCCCAAAAATAATATATTAAGGCCAAAATATATAATGAGGCAAATAAAAGTATGTTGAGACCACAAATTAAATTATGATGAGGACCAGTGGTTCCAGGAATGAATAAGAGAACGGTCTTGCTGGGATTGAGTTTGAGGTGATGGCCTGCCATCCATGACGAGACATCATTGAGGCAAGCTTAGATCCGGGATGAGTGTCGGAAGGTGGGAAAGAGAGGATGAGTTGAGGGTCATCGGTATAGCAGTGGTAAGAAAACCCATGAGAAGATATTACTTTACCAAGAAAATGAGCGTAGAGTGAGAAGAGCAGAGGACCAAGGTCTGAGCTTTGTGGAACACTAGTGGAGAGTCTGCATGGAGTAGATGTGGCACCTTGCCATGTTACCTGGTAAGAACGTTCTTCCAGGTATGATGTGAACCATTGCAATGCAGAACCGGAGATTCCAAGGCTACTGAGGACTGACAGGAGGATCTTGTGTTCTAATGTGTCAACAGCTACAGAGGGGTCAAGGAGAATGTAGGAGGAGGAGAAGGGTGTCTGGTGGGAGGAGTAGAGGTGTGTAGAAAGGATTGGCAGATCTTGTCAACCTTCTCTTCAAAGAAGCTAACAAAATCTTGTGGGGTGAGGGTAGTTGGAGCAGGGGGTAGAAGGGTTTAGGAGGTAAGAGAAGACGGAAAAGAGATGCTTCCAGACGCTCCTTGTAAAAGGATGATTTTGCAGTCGTTACTTCCACTGAAAATTGAGACAAGAGAGTCCGGTAAGCACTGAGATCCGAGTCCTCTTTTGTTTTTCTCTACTTTGTTTCAATTGTCGTGCAGAACCTCCATCGGCCAGGTGGAAGGAGGTTGTTGTCAGTCTTTGAGAGAGAGGACAGAGAGGGTTGACTGAAGAGGAGATGAACAAAAGGAAAATGCTTGTAGGAAAGTGTGAGGGAGGAGAAGGAATTAAAATGTGGAAGGGTGGTTAGAATAATGGAAGAAAGAAGATGGAGAGAGAATGGGAAGAGTGAGAGGTGGAAGACGTTGAGGTGACAAGAAGGGAGGGAGAGTGTGAATGACATGAAGTGATGGTTAGAAAAATCAAGAGAGAAGTTTCAACAGAGAGACTACTCGGGACAGTGTCCGGTTCATCAATGAAATTGCCCAATGGACCAGAAGGTCGATAGAGAACAATGATATGGAATTTGGTAGGAAAAGATACTGTAACAGCATGGAATTCAAAAGAAGAAATGTCGAGATGTGAAAGCGTGAGTGGAGTTGATCACCACCCTGAAAGACAAGCAAGCCTGTGCCTCCACTCCTGGTGAACCTTCATGGAGAGAAAGCAAAGGTGGAGGACAGGGCAGCTGGAGTTGCAGTGTTCTCAGGGGTGATCCATGTCTCTGTCAGAGCCAAGAAGTGGAGAGTTTGGTTAGATGCCAGAGCTGAGATTAAGTCAGCTTTGTCGACTGGTAATTCCAGAGCTCCCACAGTTACCTTCACCTGAGGATCTGATAAAACAGGCGGGTAAATGAGGTTACTGGTATTTCAGCTTCTGCTAATTCAAGTAACAACTACCTGCCTTAAAAGGACATCCCCTAAATGTATCTGGAATTGCAATCTGGAACTCCGCCCCTGCAATTCACACCATAACTAACCTGAAACCACGCCTGATTTCAACTAACAGGATAGGCAGTTAGATAAGACAGACAAGAGCTTCAACAGAGTTTAGCTAAAGATGTAAATCCAAAGAATCAGCCTAATATTAAAGGCAGAGAATGAGTCCAATTTAAAAAACTGCAAGCACATGGAAAATAATAATGATTTAATAATATTTATATAAAATATTTTATTAAATAATAATATATTAAAGCCAAATTAAAAATATCGAGGCCACAGAATAATGTATTAAGGCCTTAATATATTAGAGTTTAAACCCTCCAGCAGCACTGCTGTGTCTGATCCACTCGTACCAGCAACACACACTAACACACCACCACCACGTCAGTGTGACTGCAGTGCTGAGAATGACCCACCACCCACATCATATCTGCTCTGTGGTGGTCCTGGTGGGTCCTGATCATTGAAGATCAGAGTGAAAGGAGGAGAATAAAGTATCAGAGGAACAGATGAACTACAGTCCGTGGCTGATTGGTGTGTGTATGCACTCTTTAATGGAAGTGAAATGGTGTATAGAGTGGTATAGTGGGGACAGGGAGGGACAGGGCTGATATTAAGAGGCCAGATTGCTCCAGGGAACAGGCTGGAGATGTGGAGGTGAATTTTTGTGCGGGGTGTTGGCCTTCAAATGTCTCTGTAATGGCGGTTTGGTGAAGAGATCAGTTGTCACAACAGGGGTCTGAACAGATCTTCTTCTTGCTGTTCCTTATTCTGGACACGCACATGCCCCCAGCGGTGGTTAGTGGCAGGGTCGATACAGGCAGTTGCCCAAGGCAGTGAATGTTTAGGGGTGCAGACACATACACACACAATCACACATATATACACACACCTTTATCTGGTGTTTGTGTCGTCGGGTGTTTCCGCACTGAAGTCACTGGATTTGTTTTGTGCAGGGTTTCTTTAATGCAGTTCAGTTTCTGCTGAAAGCGCCGGAAAAATGCATGGCTCAGTGGCTATTGATCACAGGGTTTTGGGTTCAATGTCCATATCTGATAGGCTGCCACTGTTGGGCCCTGAAGAGCTTCCCTTTGCACCTCATTAAAAATGGTGGTCTTGGTCGTAATCAGCTGACCCTTGTGGCTTGTTTGCAACCACAATTACAGACCTTTGAAGTATCTGACATCGCAGAAAATCGAGCAGGCTCTGATTAAAAAATGACAGTGTTGCAGTCAGTCCACTTTGGATTCAGTGTAAACGGAACCATTAATATATATATTAGTAATTAAACTGGACACCAGGAAAGATACTAGGTTGGGATCCTGGAATTCATTCGGAATGTGGCCTGGAGAAGCCTGAGGGCCCTCAGACCCAGACCTCAGTGCTCTGGACAGGTCCAATCTCACCATTAATCCCAGAATGAATGTACGTGTGTTGGTAAAACTCAGCCTTGGCCTGAAAAGTCCTTGAGACTGGATATTTAGCTCCTCAGAAATGGTGGTGAGAACTTTAGGAAATAAGAGCTTACAAAGGTTAACCAATCAGAGAATTAGAGAAAATTTAAACCTCTCACAGGCAGTTATCGTATGTACCACACGGTGGAGTTCTAAGGTAAGAGTACCGAGTTAAAGTGTCTCAGGAGTTTATAGGAGGCACCACTCAGCCATCATGACTTTCAGTTCTTCAGAAGGCCAAACTGTTCTTCACAAATACGTTAAAAAAAGAGCAACAACGGTTTATCATGCAGAGTGAAAACACATCATCTACGTACATCTCTCCCTCTCTATTGCTTACTGTGTCTCTCATTCTCTCTCTCTTTCTTTCTCTCAGTTTCTCATGCAGGCCATTTTCAGGAAGCGTTGGTGCTTCTGCTTTTCTCTGTGGTTTCCTCTCCTCTTGCACTTCAACCCAACCCTCTCTTGTGTCAGTGCTAAACGTTTTTTCAGACGAGACGCATCAGAGGTCTCGGACAGGTGTCTTCATCAGACTTTTCGGCCTCTCGAGGAGAATCCGCAGAGGTGTGGTTCAGAGAGTGGGAGAAGGTTGGAGAAGGTTGAAGAAGGTCGGAGAAGGATGAAGAATGATGGTTCAGAGCATGTCACTCTCAACCCAACATCAGCAGCAGGAACCAGAGGATGAGCAGACAGAGGCCTAACTGAGGCTGAGCAACGTTTCCGAGCAGCTGGACGACGGTCACAATTTGATTCCGTCTGCCTGAAGGAGGGCTATTGTTTTTAAAGTGAATGTTAGTATTGTAAGTGGAATTTCTGCTTCCCTTTTGTGTGTGTGCGTGCGTGTGTGTGTGTGCGCGTGTGCGTGTGTGTGTGTGTGTGTGTGTGTGTGTGTGTGTATGTGTGAGAGCATGTCTGGTTGTTTTTCCCTCCATTTTGAAACAAACAGGAGATTGCTCAATGCAGGACTTCATTCGCTTCTTCAGTGACAAACTGTCAGCATTGTAATCCTTTATATCGGAAGAGCACCTGATGACAAAATTCCGATTTCTTCTTGGCAATTTTCTTGCACTCTGATTTCTCAGCTCATAAAGGAGATGCTTCGGCCCCTTTCCTGGACCTAACTGACCTGGAGAGCATTCTGGAGTTATCAGCTTTTGGAAAACTTGGACTGCTGTAATCACCTGACCGTGATTGGTCAGAAGCCATTTGCTGTGGGAATTGTCACTTGCTGGAGGTTGGGATCCTGGAATTCCTTCGGAAGGTGGTAATGGGTAACGCGGTGGGTGGCCTGGAGCAGCCGGAGAACCCTGAGGCCCGGATCTCAGTGGGTGGGGCCAATCCCACACCCGGCACACCCAAGAGGAAAACGGCCCCACCCAAGCTTCCCATGCCCCCTGAGGAGGAGCTGGAGGAACGCTTTAATGTGGTTTTGGTGAGTGTTTCACATCAAACACATGTAGAATCCAAAATGACAAATTAGTGACCTATAGTGACCTATAGTCCAGACATTAGACCGTAATGACCTATAGTCCAGACATTAGACCGTAATGACCTATAATCCAGACATTAGGCATTGGACACTGCTGATAGCGATGACCCTGGTCATTTGTGTTGTTAAAGCTTGTGCAGTAGCAGAGCCCTGTTAGTGTGACTAGTGTGCACACTGAGTGAAAATGTGACAGTGTGACTCTGACATCACTTCCTCTTTCATCTCCTTTTTTCCCTCCCCACCAATATTTCAGGTTTCAAATGTGTGTTCATTGTGCATATCTGTCTGTCCGTCCACCTGTCTGTCCATCCCTCCATCTGTCTACCGATCTTCTCTATGAGAAGAGGAGCTGATAAATGAACAATGAGAGTAGAAATCAGGAGGTGGTTGTTATGTTCTGGTATGATTATAAACGGTCATTCGTTTGTGGCTCAGAAAACAATCGCTGTTTGTACATTATGTTTACTGTATTAAAGCTACATTAACTTCACAAAGCACACAAATAAAGCTGGTCATCATCATATGGGCTCAGTAACCCAGTCAAGCCACTGTGGGTTCTTGCTCCATCCTCAGTGTGCAGGCGCCTCCACGCCTCGGCTCCTGAGAGCACCTTCAACCAGCTACTGAGAGAAAAGAGAGAGCGTGAACGGAAACCACAGACTAATTCAGGAGGAAACACCCAGCCTGTGCTGGGTGCTGCAACATGTCCCCCTACACCCTGTTTTAACACCAGCTTCTACAAACACCACAGCATGGCCGTTACTGGCTACAGCACTGAGGTGTGTCAAGTGCTTTAGATTTTGCATATCAAGCATTGTGCCCTGTAACGGATGCTGAACACCTCCCTGAACAGGACACGGTGTACTGGAATGAATCTTTAGCAGTGCGCGCATTGTATTGTACAGTATATCACTATATGAACAGCGGTAGGACAAATACATGCCAATCAGTTCGGCCTACTGGTTTGTGTTGCATGCCCATCAGGAAGTGTGCATGAAAACGGAATAAAACCAGTGAAAGCTGTGCATACAAACTGAGAAATCTGCTTTCTGAGCAAAAACCCAGCTGTTTTATCAGATTTTTTAATCACTCCTTACTCAAATCCAAGCAATCAGAGTTTGCTGCTAACATGTCCACTTCACTAACCAGCACAAATGTGATTAAGACTGGATTATTGAGGACATGTAGTGTAAATGCACTCATGTCCACCACTGAATCAGCTTTGACCTGTGGAAGCATGGACTTCACAAGACCTCTGAAGGTGGTCCTTAAGTTGTGAGGGGGGACCTTGATGAGTATCAGAGTAAAGCGTTTCAGATTCTTCTGCTTGTTCGTTTTTCCTGCTTCAACACACGTCAAGAACTGACTTTTGACTTGGATCCCAAAATATAGATCCACCTCTCGACAGGGTGCCACTGAAACCAGATCATCAGTTTTATTCACTTCACCTGGTGGTGGTTTGAATGTTATGGCTGATTGCTGTACAAGGATGATGCAATTGCATCAGTTTCATCATGGAATGATGTCATGTCAGATATGTAGCCATAGAGACAAAGTATGTTACCTTAGTGTGAGTCAGTGTCCTTGGGGAAGGCCCTAAGAGACTGCGGCTGACGCAATAGACGATGAAAGTGTTTTGTGGTTTAATACAGATGAAGAACTACGATCTTAAATTTTGCACAGGATTTGCAAATCTGCCCACAAGACAGTGTCCATAATATACAAACACAGGTCATTTCAGAATACACTAGGTCTTATTCGACAATTGTTCTTCAACAGAAATTTCTTAAAGATCGGCAGCAGTGTAGTTACTGAAACTGTATCAGAAACACAGTCCGGTAGCTGGTATTAAAGATCAGCAGTGTAGTTACTGAAACCGTATCAGAAACACAGTCCGGTAGCCGGTATTAAAGATCGGCAGCAGTGTAGTTACTGAAACTGTATCAGATACACAGTCCGGTAGCCGGTATTAAAGATCAGCAGCAGTGTAGTTACTGAAACTGTATCAGAAACACAGTCCGGTAGCCGGTATTAAAGATCAGCAGCAGTGTAGTTACTGAAACTGTATCAGAAACACAGTCCGGTTGCCGGTATTAAAGATAATAATGCCCAATGATTCCCAGCTCTGTGGTGTTTCATGAACTTACAAACACACTCTGTTTTCATTTCATTTCTTCAGAGCGCTATGAATCTGCCTCCAGATAAGATGATGCTTCTAAGCCAGTATGACAATGAGAAGAAATGGGAACTGGTCTGTGATCAGGTAAGATCATTCATGAAGGGTTTAATCGAATGTGACTAATCGAATAAATGCTGAAGATAGTTTGACGGAATGTTGGGGTCTGTGTCTGATCTGGTCTGATTTCCAGTAGGCAGCTCTTCTTTGATATCCTTCCAGCTTCATGGTAGAAATAACCGTTTGTCATGTACCTGTGATCAGCTTCTTCCAATTCGTCTGTCAGTCATTCCAGTAACTCTGATCCAGTAAGACCAGAGTGTCAGAGCTCATCAAACGATTTTGCGTTTTGAGGTGTTTTTCCTGAGCAGGTCATTCTGTATGTCCGGAAATGAAGAGTCAGTTCACATTAGATCTAGACATTAGAGAGAAGTGAGAAATGAGAAGGAAGCAGGTAGAACAAAACTACTGCTTCAGACATGAGTATCAGTGATGTTACGTGGAAGGAACCGTAACGAAACACTGAAGGACAAAAATGAAATGAAAGACATTATGCAGTTGACATGATCACTTTATTGGTCCATCTGTCTTTTCAAAATCACACAATCCAAACACCCATCCATCATCCTTCCATTATTCCACCAATTCAAGATCCATCCCTTATCCGAAATCAAGCAAGAATACATCCATCCATCCATCCATCCATCCATCCATCCATCCATCCACCATCAAGCTGAGACGTTCATCCATTAAAATAAAATCCATACAAAACCAATGGATGATAAAAAATGAAACCACCATCCATGCATTCTTGCATTCAGCCATCTATCCATCAAGTGAATCATCCCTCCATCCATCCATCCATCCATCCATCCATCCATCCATCCACCAAAAAATCCATCATCAAAACTGAACCATTCATCCTTAAAAATAAAATCCATCCATCCATCACGTTGTTCAAATCTTCCACATATCTCTCAGAATGTGAATAATTCATATGAATTAGTGAGTAATCAGGCGTTGAAGTCTGCACTGGAGTTCAGGTGCAGAGAATATAGTGCAGTTCTGAAGACTCAACCCTGAGCGTGAGTCTGAGATGGCAGTCCACTTCCTGTGTTAATATTTACATCGCCATGGCAACCGCAAGATGCTCGCTTTCATGTTGTGGGTTCAAAGTTGTCATAGCGATGCAGCCCACAGGACCCCGTCTTGTGCTGACGTTCTGTTTTTCTTTCTGAGCCTCGTGCTGTCAGTCAGTGCTTGTGTCACCTCATCCTTCCAGCCTTCTGTCGGTGTGAGGTCAAACAGAAGTGCTACTAGAACAGACCCTGTACTGCCGTGTGACCTGTCAGACAGAGATACCGCTTCATAGAACAGTCGTGCTTTAGTTACTGGGTAAACCAGGGGTGGGGAACCGAGGGTCAGGGTCCAGCACAGTCATAACTTAAAGAACCAATAATGAAGCCTCAACTGTCCCGGTTAAACAACAGAAAAAAACACTGTCCCTTCATCCATCCATCCATCCATCCATCCATCCATCCATCCCACCAAGAATACACCCCCGAATTAATTCATTAATTCATTCACCATTGAAGAGTAACCAATCCCCCCAAAATTCATTCATTCATCCATCCATCCATCCATCCATCCATCCTTCCATTCACAATCCAAAAATCATCCCTCACCAAAATGTCCATTTATTCAATCTTTTATTCATTTATCAAATAAAAAGCATCCATTACTAAAAAGTCTTCATTCATCCACCCGTCCATCACCTAACAATTGTCCATGATAAAAAAAAATCCATCCATCCCTCCATCCATCCATCCATCTCAGTCTCTCTGTGTGTTCAATAGGAGCGTTTCCAGGTGAAGAACCCTCCATCAGCATATCTGAATAAGATCAGGAGTTTCTACCAAGACCAAGGAGGAGTGACCCGCAGGGTAAGTGGATTCTCTCTCTTCACTCTCCAGCATTATGTTCATTTCTCCCTCCTTTTGCCCACCTTTCTACATGTCCACGCTGCTCAGACTGCATTATCTTACATTACCTGTGCTCTTACATGATGGTAATATCGTATGATAGTGGTGATATCAGAGAGAGACTCTTTCATAAAGTCATTCTGCCTGTGATCCTCACCCCAGTTTAAGAAGCGGATTCAGGAGTCCACTCAGGTCCTGAGAGAGCTGGAGATTTCATTGCGGACCAACCACATTGGGTATGTCCTTCAATCCCACGTTTGCACTCACGGTGCACTTTTCTTCAGAATGCTCATCTCTCTCTCTCTCTCTCTCTCTCTCTCTCTCTCTCTCTGTGTGTAGATGGGCGCAGGAGTTTCTGAATGAGGAGAATCAGGGTTTGGATGTTTTAGTGGAATATCTATCCTACGCTCAGAGTGATGCTCCGTAAGTTCTGCATTATTATGTTTCTCCTGATGGAACATCATTAAGTGAAGCAGGTGTTGGATGAGAACTGTAAAGAACACTAGCCAATGTTCATGAGCTTCCATGAATTATAAGTGATAAGAGGTTTTGATGTTATATATGTGTATAGATCAACATGTGCACCATATCTGAAAGGCGTCGTGTCCTGCAGGTTTGAGGTGGAGTCAGTGGAGAACGGAGGCTCAGTTACAGACAACAGAAAGCTGTCAGAGAGGTCTGTGGAGGATCTGAATAAACACACCAATCACTCGCCGACCCACGGAATGACCAGGGCTGCCCGTGCATTAACAGTCCGGTGAGTGACCTCTTCAGTGCTGGCTCAGAGCACACACATAACGTTCATAAATATATGGTCTCGAGCAATCAACCGACTGCAATGGTGTCGTGCCAGACGGTCGTTGAGTCACTCAGGATGGCATCATCTTCAGTGGAGTCCCACTTTTGTCTTAGTGGAGATGACCCATGATGACCAATGAACGGACAACACCAAGATCAAATGTTCATTACAGGAACTTTTGATCCCATCCCATCAACACCACAGCCCAACAGCAGTTAGACTGTAGGGCCACTCCTGAATGGGGCGACTGTCTAACTGCCTGCTGGTAAAGAGACTCAGGAAGTCATGAGTTTAAATCCCATCAACACTACAGCCCTCTGTAATCAGGATCTTCACAACAGGAAGGCCTCCCCTCATGTGATAGGGGACGTTCTAAGCTGAGAATGGGAATAAAAAGTAAACAAATTGAGGGGGAGGAGCCACAAACTAAGCATCTTACACAATTTCAGTTTCAGCTGCAGCTCATTTACAAATTGTCAGTATGTACTGATGGTCAAAATGAGTCCTAAGTTGAGGAAAATCCAGAAATGTCATCAGTTACCTCATCATTTTATAAGTTTCACTGAAAAGTCCTTTCATTCATTCTTTATGTTCTCTTCAGACTGACGAATCTGGCCCACCATAGAAGAAGTATGCGGAGCGCCCGTTTAGCTGGACAAAGAGATGACGTCCATGTCTGCATTATGTGCCTGCGAGCCATCATGAACTACCAGGTGCAGTGATAAACACATACATAAACATGTCTTGTAGCTACACTCACTGACCATTGTACCAGAAACTGACCATATAGATTCAATTTGTATGTTTACAAAAACAAACTTTAGCCCATCTGTTCATGCAGTTTATAAACCACCCTCTACCCCAATGGGAACCACCGTAGGACCATCGGAATATCGGAATATCATTTGTCTAACACTGTATTTTTGATGTTGAAGTGGCTCATGCTGATGTCAATTCCTATTCATAGACAAGTCATACTGACATACAATACCAGCATTGTGAGCTGTGGTGACCAAAAGTCAACATCTGCTGAACTTTATAATGTTAAAGTCCTCACAACGTGAAATTCTGTTATTAGGCAATGATATGTTGTTTTTACAGAATTCAACGTTAGTTCAGTGTTGGGTTTTGATGCCAACGGTTTATATTTTCAGCTAAAATGTAACATCTTTTAGACATTAAGAGACAACGTTTACTGAAGGGCACATGCCGACATCACACTGACATCATTGACCACATTTACTTGTGAGGTATGGTGACCAAAACTCAACATCTGCTGAACTTCATATAGTTCTTCATAATGAAATGTCTACAATGTTGGGTTTTGAAGTCAACCTGGTTTTCAATTTTTTAAATATATATATATATATATATATATAATTCAACGTCTCTCTGATGTTGGTGTTTAACAGCATTGGTGAAGGGGGACCCACAGGTGGCCAATGGCTGCTCACACATTCATATGCATTTGCATAAATGTTAGGAAAGAACAGGACAGTGAAAGTCTCTCTCTCTCTGTTTGCGTTGGACAGTCTGGCTTTAACCTGGTGATGAGTCACCCGCGATGTGTCAATGAAATCACACTCAGCCTCAACAACAGGAATGCCAGGTAAGGGGGGGGGTGGCTGTAGAGCTGTTTGATCCATATACCTCTTATCATTTACCTGGATTTGCATTCCAGTTATAGTGGGTAAGACTGTGTATAAATGTGTGTGGAGGGTGGTGGTGGTGGTGGTGGTGGTGACGGGGGTAGTGGGGGGGGTGGGGGGTACTGTGGAGCTCTCTTGCTGTTAGATTTACATGCTGGGTGTAAATAACAGTCTGTCATTAACAGGACAAAAGCTCTTGTGCTGGAGCTCTTAGCTGCTGTGTGTCTTGTAAGAGGTGGACATGACATCATCATCTCAGCCTTCGACAACTTTAAAGAAGTAAGAACACCACGCGCACACACACACACACACACACACACACACACACACACACACACACACTTGGGTGTTTCTCAATCTTCCTTCCACCCCATTTGTGCAATACCCAATGCATGTGTCTGCGTCATGTTTCCTGTCACAGTGTAGACACCTCTATCCAGATCTGTCCAACTGAGAACAACAGTCACGTGAAAAAATTAGGACACCCCATGAACACCTTTGACATATTTAACACTAACAGTCGTTGTAACTGTATTGAGAGATGGAGGAAGCATGTTGTAAAAAACATGGACTAAAGTTCTCCAGAGAACATCTAGACAAAGAGCTGGACTTCTGGAACAATGTGCTCATTGGACTCATCATGAATTATTTGGACACAGTAACAGAAGACATATTTGGCACAAACCAAGCACAGCATTTGAGCAGAAGAACCCTCATAGCAGCTGTGAAACATGGTGATGGGAGTGTGATGGTTTGTGGCTGCTTTGCTGCAGCAGGGTGTGGAGATCTCTCCATCGTAGAAACCACTATGAGATCTTTATTATATCAGAGGGGGTTTGAGGAGAACGTAAGAGTGTCTGTACAAAGACTGACGCTGGAACATCACAGAGCTGAAAGAATTCCGCATGGAGCAGTGGGAACGCCGTTCTTCCGGTGGATGTCAGAGACGTAGACGGTTGTAGGAAATTGACTTTGACATTGAGATTGACATTGTTTCAGTCGAAAGTGAAAATACCAGCTACTCCAGCAAAGGGTGTCCGAACATTTTCCATATTGATTACATATTACATCATTATAGTTGTTTGTAAAACTGAAAAATGGAACATTCCCACACAATGAGAATTCTAAAGTGCGTCTCAAAATTAAGATTTTATGATGTGACGGTGACAAATTAATAACGTATCGGTGTAGAATTGGTTAACACTGGTCTGACACCCCACAGGTGAGTGGAGAAAAGAACAGGTTTGAAAAGCTGATGGACTACTTCAGCAGTGATGACAGCAACATTGACTTCATGGTAAGTAAATTACTACTGTCTGTTTCACAACGTTATTACGATGGTACTTCAGTACATTGTCGTCACCTCGCGTGTTTAAGGAGTAACTTCAGACTGCTGTAGGCTACAAATACCTGCAGGGTGTGCAACAGGATTCATAGATTGAGAAAAGGTGGTACAGTGCGGTGAACGTCTCGTAGAATGTGTGGAAAATGGGTTACGATGCAGATGTTAAGGATTGGCGATAAGGAGCGATTGTATTTGGGTCAAACGCCACGGAGTATGGAAGCGTATGCTCATGGGGGTCTACCAGAAGTGGTAGAAGTCTCAGTCTGCACAGTACCACCTCTTCGCCATCTATAAATGCCACAGCACACCCCGCAGGTATTTAAAGCCCTATCGTTCTTGTGCAGTGCCATCTACAGGAGCCCGAAGTCATTGTCATTCTTATTATATTTGTATATAAGCTGATACAGCAAAGACTGTTTTCATACTTGATAGTTTCAGTGGAAATAACCATCCTGACCACGATCTTCTGTCTCCTCCCCCTGACCCTCAATCTCTATCTAGGTGGCCTGTATGCAGTTTATCAACATCGTAGTTCACTCAGTGGACAACATGAACTTCCGTGTGCACCTTCAGTACGAGTTCACTCATCTGGGCCTGGACCAGTATTTAGAGGTTAGACCACAGCACACACACACACACACACACACACACACACACACACACACACACAAGGTTTAATCCTTCATCAGTGCCCACAGGGCACTGTTGGCTTGATATGTTCTCAGTCAAGCACTGAGGGGTTTAAACCCTCCAGCAGCACTGCTGCGTCTGATCCACTCATACCAGCGCAACACACACCAACACACCACCACCATGTCGGTGTGACTGCAGTGCTGAGAATGACCCACCACCCACATCATAGCTGCTCTGTGGTGGTCCTGTGGGGTCCTGATCATTGAAGATCCGGGTGAAAGGAGGAGAAACAGGTTCAGGATGTGGAATCGGAGAGCTTTCTGTGAGCCACCATGTTTCTGTCTCAGTATAAAAGAAGCTTAATGCTTCCATTATTGCTGAATTCACAGCAGATGGACTGTTCACACATTCAGAAGACAATTACCATCGCTATGGAAACTGTTATTATCGATTAGTTGAATCAGTAAAGTATGAAGTATATGTCTCTTCGTGTGTTATCTTACTCATAACGGTGGTTTGGGACACAAAGAAAACACTAATCTACGGAATTGTCCTCTTAGGTGGACGATATTCTTAATTTAGGCAAAACCAAATCCATGCGTGTCCACACGTCAAGGTCACCCATAATGCTTTGTGTCTGGATGTGTTGTGTTTTCAGAGCCTGAAGCTGACAGAGAGTGATAATCTAAAGGTTCAGATTCAGGCCTACCTGGATAATGTGATAGATGTGGGCGCTCTGCTGGAGGAGGCGGAGAATAAAGGAGGATTTATGGAGCACATGGAGGACTTACAGGAGCTCAATACACAGGTCAGACACACTCATGCACATATAAATCATCATAATCATAAGAGATCGTCCCTCAGTCCTACTGGTCCATTCAGCTCAAACACAAAGGTTTCTAATGTTTTTAAATGGTGAAACATGTTGTCATGGTAACATTTAAAAAGGATACTGTTGCAACGTTTGGGAGGAGGACCACGTCTAAGCCCCTCCACTCCTCAAATGCACACCTTAAGTATCCACTCCTGTCCCTCACCTTCTCATAATGAAGATTGGCACCCCGCTCCGTCCATACTTTGCAATTGGGGGTCTGGCTTCAAGCATCATCAACCAGGGGCATCACCTGGCCAGGGATTCCGAACCTCTTTCTCACCTCACGCCACGAACTCACTCCACCGCTGGTTGAATGAGAGGTGAACCCCTGGTCACACGGATCAACTGAATGAAAGTGACCACCAGGGAGTTTGGCACATAGCTCATGAAAATCAGAAATATTGAAGAGCACTTTATCAATACAGTTTTCATAATAATGCTGTCACGCAAAATCCTTGTATCTCCAAAAACAGCAAGTTCACAGGAGAAGGAAAGAAAGTTTTAATGGAACCTTTAATGGAAGTCAATGTAAAATGATTTTTGGTTCATTTATCAGGAGCTTTTCCAGATTCAAAATATTTCTACAAGCAAAAAAAAAGTCTAATGATAGGCTCAGGTTCTTATTTGCTTTTCTATTGGTGTGTGTGTGTGTGTGTGTGTGTGTGTAGCTGACCACAAAGCTGCGGGACTATGAGAATGGGGAGATGGAGAAAGTGGCGGAACTGGAGCAGCAGCTCATGCAGATCACTAAAGAGGCTGCTCTACTGAAGGTACTGAACACCAAATGATTCAGATTCAAACGGTTTAGTTCAGTCCAGTGAAGAAGCTTTGAATCACTTGATTAAACATCATTTCTCGGAGCCAGTGGTCTTCTATCCTGGTTGATGCCCTTTATTTTAGGGTGGTGAGTCATTCTGTGCACTGCAGTCACACTGACACGGTGGTGGTGTGTTAGTGTGTGGTGCTGGTACGAGTGCATCAGACGCAGCAGTGCTGCTGGAGTGTTTAAACCCCTCAGTGTCACTGCTGGACATAGAACAGTCCACCAACCAGAAATGTCCAGCCGACAGCGTCCTGTGGGCAGCGTCCTGAGGATGACCAACACAAACTGTGCAGAGACAGATGAGCGTCTGTCTCCGACTTTACATCTACAAGGTGGAGACACTCGGTAGGAGTGTCTGATAGAGTGGACAGTGAGTGGACACAGTGTTTAAACACTCCAGCAGCACTGCTGTGTCTGATCCACTCGTACCAGCGCAACACACACGGACACACCACCACCGTGTCAGTGTCGCTGCAGTGCTGAGACTATATACAGTTATCTAGCGGTAAGTTAAGTCCATGTTTGTGTGTGCGACAGGAAAGTTTGAAGGACTCCTGTGCTCAGGTCAGCACTCTGCAGCAGAGGGAGCGTGAGCGAGAGATTGAGAGAGAGAGAGAAAGGGAGCGAGAGAGGATCGGCCACTCTCCTCCAGTAGAACGAGAGGCAGAGGCAGTGAAAGAGGAGGACAAAGACTCCAAGCTGGAGGTCAAACTGAAAGAGCTGCAGGACAAAGGTTTGGTCCGGCTGGAAAGGACGGCGTCTGGGTGCCTGGACATTGAGGTCATCCCTGTTACCATAGTGCAGACTGTACCTGGACCTGCCCCAACAGCTGTCACTCAAACAGGTACACGTCAGGTCCAAATAGAGTTTAAGTTAGAGCTAAACTTCTTCTTAAATCATCTGACCTAAAGACCTTGCTTATTTGTATCCTTACAGACTCAGGACCAGCCAATGCAGCCTCTCTCTCCTCAGCCCCTCCTCCACCACCACCTCCACCTCCTCTACCAGGAGCTACAGAACCATCTGAAGGCTCGGTTCCACCTCCTCCTCCACCTCCGCCACCTCCTCCAGGGGCTGGTGTCCCTCCACCTCCGCCACCTCCTCCTCCCCCAGGTGGAGGCCCGCCACCTCCTCCACCCCCTCCTGGCTGTGGACCACCCCCTCCTCCTGGAGCTCCACCTGCTCCAGGGGGTGAAACAGGTAGATTCAGATAATGCTGTTAAAAGGGTAAAACACTTATTATCATATAAATAGCTGCACCCAGAAGGAATCGATCAACTGCAGTGGTGTCATACCAGCAGGTAGATGACAGCAGGTGATCTTCAGGAGCATGGTCAGTGACAAGCTCACTGGTTTGTTGTTGGGTGTCCAGAAGACCTGGTGCAGTTTCCTATGATGCCAGATCACCTTTGGTCTTCATTACAGGCACTTTACCAGACCAACGTTATGTTAATGAGGTTCTGCAACCAGTGGTTCTACCTTTTCCGAACACACACTCTGGTGCTCTATTCCAACAACAGCATTTGCCAGTTGCGTAGATCATTGGTCATTGGTCTCAGAGGTCCAGTGTGCCTATTTGAGTGTTTTCCTTGATCCCAGACCACCTGACCCAACTTATTACGAAATATTACTGAGTTAAAGTGAGCGTCTAATAGCAGGAGAATGAAAGCACGTGTCGAGTAGTTAATAATAAGGAATGAAAAGGCAGATCTTCTTAATGTGCCAGGTGATTTCACACATTTGAACTCTGCTGTAATTGCACTTATGAAGCTGATGTTTCCCACAGGTGCTAAGACTCGTAAACCCATCCAGACTAAGTTCCGGATGCCGCAGCTGAACTGGCAGGCTCTGAAGCCCAACCAAGTGGAAGGAACAGTGTTTAATGAGCTGGATGATGAGCATCTGTTCAAGGTAAGACCTGCACAAACAGAGAACATGACTCTAATTCTCCCTCAGTGGAGATTCATTTCTATACGGCGGGCTGTAAGCGACATCATTGCACGCTCATTCTGACTCTGAAATCTCCAGATCTCTTCTTTCTCAGGCTCTGTTTCTATTCAATTTGCTTTAATAGAACTACAAACTTCAATTGAAAGCTCTTCACGGGTCCTTCAGGAAAGAAAATTATTCTAAACAGAGCACTCGAAGAAAGGACTGGATAAGCACTGGCCTGAATCTCGGTGGCACCCTGATGATGCCCACAATTTTTCAAATCTGACCGTCCATAGGTCCAGCATTTAGAGAGATGCGTAACTCTTATTTAATGTTCTAACTCGTCCTAGTTCTATTATTTCTCCTTTGCTCCCTCAATGATTGCAAGACATCCAGGCTCTGAAGCAGCAAAACAGCACATCAACGGTCACAGTGAAAGGTACTAAAAGTGATCCTCACTTTCGCTTTCTTCTTCACTCCCCAGGAGTTGAACATGGACCTGTTTGCAGAACAGTTTAAGACGAAAGCACAGGGTCCGCCAGCAGACCTCGCCAAGCTGAAGGTGAAAGCTCAGAAAGCCCCAACTAAGGTCTCCCTCTTGGAGGCCAACAAGGCCAAGAACCTGGCCATCACCCTCCGCAAGGCCTGCATGAGCCCTGACAAAATCTGCACCGCCATTGATACGTAAGTACAACGTCTACAGTATCTACAGTCATGTGAAAAGGACACCACATGAACATGTTTGTCTTTAACATGCTAGATGTTTCCTATAGCTGTCTGTGTCATCAACAAGAGAGAGAAAGAGAGAGAGACTCAGACACTGTTTTCTGTCTTTCTTTATTCTTTATCTCTCACTGTTTTTTTCTCTTGGCTTTAACATCTTATTTCAACTAATAACATCAATCGAAATAACAATAGAAATGCTTCAAAATGACTTAAAGGGATAAAATCCTTAAAAACACTTTCCATTTAAGGTGTAATATTGTCCTTTTGGAGATACAAGCGTCTTGTTTTGCGAACCTCCTTGAGCAAGTTTGGAATTTCTCTCCCTCTCTCAGGTATGATCAGGAGGCTCTGAGCTTGGACTTCCTGGAGCTGCTGGAGCGGTTTATCCCATCAGATTACGAGATGAAGCTGCTGCAGAACTACGAGAAGGAGGGACGCCCCCTGGAGGAACTGTCAGAGGAGGATCGCTTCATGATGCGCTTTGGCAAAATCAAGCGGCTGGCTCAGCGAATCAGCACCCTCACCTTCATGGGCAACTTCTCGGATACTGTCAAGCGCCTGCAGCCGGTCAGTGCTGACCAACGTCCACTGCAGGGAATGTGTGCTGGATGATCTTTATGGATGGCATATGGATGTACGGACTGTGAATTAACAGCCGGCTATGTTTGTTACCTTTCCCACAGCAACTGGACTCCGTCATCACGGCCTCCATGTCCCTCAAGTCTTCTACCAAGCTGAAGAAGATCTTAGAGGTAAGTATCTGATGGAGTTTGCTGTCATATCAGTCACATCAGTGCATCAATAAAGGAGTGTTTCAGGCTCCGCCCCCCAGCACTCTTTATGTGAGAGGGATAATTTGAGCACATTCATGTGGAATTTTTCCATTTCAGATTATCCTGGCCTTTGGGAATTACATGAACAGCAGCAAAAGAGGAGCGGCCTACGGCTTCCGTCTGCAGAGCCTTGATTTGGTGAGAGTCTGATGCTTTGGATTCTGACTGTCGGGTTTCAGATGGTTTCTAATGGTGTTGCTCTGACAATTTGATGGCATCCTTAGTCCCCAAGTCATCCCAGAAGTATTGGAAGGAGCTCCTTCATTCCAGAGAACACAATTCCACTGCTCCATAGCTTTATACCCCTCTAGCTCATGCCTGAGAATCAATGTTTGCAGCTTAAAACATCTGAATACCTTCATTAGAAGTGGTGTCCACAAACATTTGGACACATAGCGTGGACAGTGCACCTGACATGGTAGTGTGTACTGCTGGTGTGAGTACTGGGCACAGTGGCCACCAGCTTTTGATGGATTTGGGACTTTGATGTCCAATTCCAACTTTTGTTGGAGTAACTGTACTGCCCAGGGAAGACTTTCTGCTCCACTTGGAGCATTGCTATGAGGATTTGATTGCATTCAGTCAAGTCAGGATGTTGGATGATCTTTGGAAATTGCCTGCATGTGTCATAGTAATGGTCGCTCTTTCTCTCGCTCCCTCTTTTTTTGTAGCTGCTGGAAACCAAATCCACAGATCGCTCTAAGAACCTTCTGAACTTCATAGTGGCCATGGTGCAGGAGAAGTACCCCGACCTGGCCTCCTTCCATTCAGAGCTGCGCTTTGTGGACAAGGCTGCTCTGGGTAACCTCAGACACTTAGGGCTGTCCACTGCTCTGGGCATGTGCACTCAATGCCCCGTAGTGTGTGGGCATCACTGTGATGATGGGTTAAACTAACCTCCCCTCACCACATATCACTCAAAGAACCTTTGTAGATCTTTATTTTTAGGGCACGAGTGGTAAATCTGTCTCTCTCTTTCAGTGTCTTTGGACAGCGTGTTGCAGGATGTACGTACGTTGGAGCGAGGGATGGAAGGCACCAAGAAAGAGTTTCTGGTGCAGGATGACATACCAGCGCTGAAAGAGTTTGTCAAGGCCAACAGTAACATGCTGGATTCTCTCATTAAAGACGGAAAGACGGCTCAGGTTAGAGGCCACGCACACATACACGTCTCCCAACTGTATCGTTGGCATACCAGTGGTTCTCAAACTGGTCTTCTGGGTTCAGCAAATATTAAAATCGGATCTGACTGCCTTCCCCTTCTCTCCACTAGGAGGCGTATGTCTCAGTGGTGGAGTATTTTGGCGAGAACCCCAAGACCACCCAGCCTTCAATGTTCTTCCCCATCTTTGTCCGATTTATCAAAGCGTACAAGGTGAGGAATTCTGGATTTGATATGAATGTAACATTGCCTTCATGAGCTAGAACATTAGGACCACCTGAATTATGTGTGATGGTCACTTTTGTGGCATCTGCAATGTCATGGCAGTTATTAAGAACATGGCACTGAATCCTAATCCCATCTGAAAGCGCCATGTCAGTCATTTTAACCTCCTGAAACATGAGCCGTAAAACAAACTCCGGTTATATTAGTCATATTAGAAAAGTGGATGCAGAGGCTTCGAGGGCTGTGCACGAGGGTTCATACCTAGTGTGGATGCGGACATGGCACAGTGTGTCGTGTAGTAAACTTACATTAGTCCCAGGGGCATCACCTGACTGGACAGAGACCCGGGACTCAACCCACAAGGTTTTGGCTTTTTTTTTTCTGAGGGGAGGGTGAAAGGAGAGTGTCCCTGTCAGTCGTTTTTTGTTGAATTTCATTTACTGGGGCTTTTGTTTTTGTTACCTTTGAATGAATGTTGGAGGACATTCAGTTTCACTTTAGGATCATGGTCAGACTGTTCAAGTGAGGTGTTTGATGTGCTAAGGTTTGGGTTTGATGTAATGAGGTTTGGTTTGATATTTTAAGGTCTGGTTTGAGGTTTTAAGGTTCATGACTGTCTCTGTTTGTAACAGCAAGCGGAGCAGGAGAATGAGCTGAGGAAGAAGCAGGAGAGCGCTGCTGAAGAGCAGTCAGCCCCATCACCGAAAAAGAAAGACAGCACACCACAAAAGGTCAGTCTCACCGGCCTCCTCACTTTCTCCCAGACATCCAGGCTCACGGCCCTCAGATAGAGACGGCCCAGTTCTGGACATCTGTTACGTCCCAGCGGTGGGGCTTTTGGTCCAAGGGCCTTGCAGGGACAATAACACATGTGTGTAGTGGGAGTAAGAGCACGGGAGCAGCAGAGTATAACACCTGGACCAAATTTAATCACAATGAAAACCTTTAATACAACTATACAACCCCTACTGTGACAGTATATACAAACAATTACACAAAGTGAAGCGGTGACAAACCCGAGGAGGGAGAACAAGGACAGTACCAAAGTAAAGAAATGAACAAAAAGGCTCTATTACAGATGTTACAGGAAATACAGAGGGTGGTACCTGCCCTACTACCTAGTGTTTCAGCTACGTGTGCACAACGTATGTGCACACACCTACTACCTATTCTGCCCTCCTAGGGAAGAAAATCAGCTCACACACACACTGGCCAAAAAACCAACAGGAGTCTACTGACAACAAAGTAACAAAACTAGACAAACTCCTGAAACAAGAGGACAAAACAAGACAAAGAGAGAAAACAAAGCCAAAACAAGTCTCTAGAACAAACCACGATCCACATTTCAACCTCTCCAAACCCTCACCTCCTGGAGAGGCCTCAGGAGTGGTTTTAAAGGCTAGGCCCCTCCTCCTTGGGGTCACCAGGCTGGTGTGTCATGACCTGATTGGCTGAGGTGTAGGAAGGCGGGCCTAATCAGGATTCCTGAGGCAATATCTACAAGGTGAGAAAGGGAAAAACAAAAACAAGGATAGAAATACCAAAATAAAAACAAATCATATGTTCACGTGTAACAACATCCCTGCTACACTTTATGGACAAAAGTATTGGGACACCTGAAAATCAAAGCTATTAGTAACTGTTTCTACTGTCTAGGGAAGACTTTCTACTAGGTTTTGGAACATTGCTGGGAGCATTTAATTGAAATGAATAACATCCCCAACTCATCCCAAAAGTACTGGATGGAGCTCCATTTTCCATGTCTGGCATAAAGCATAGTGCCAATAGCTTCATGTTCATGTGCTCCAGAGAGTCCTATTCTATTGGCAGGACTTCTCTACAGGGACTGGACAAACTGTGTGTGCATTTTCACATCTATGTCTGCAGGGTGTCCCGCTTAAAGCAGTTGAATGCATTCATTAGAAGGGGTGTCCACACACTTTTGGACATAGTGTAGATATTTCCCACCTCACAATCCACTGTGGAATAACAGCCACAGCTGGCACGTCTGGCCTACTAAAGGGATGCTCTACAAACACATGTGGGCGGTTGGGTTGCGTGAAGGCCACATGTGACCTAGAGGTCAAATGCCATGACACTGACCCACAAGTGCCTTAACTGGGCCATAATATCTCTGCTATCTGGGTTCCTTGGGGAAGAAAGTGGTTCTTCTATGCCATCGCTCTGAAGACCCCTATTCTCACCTTTATTTTTAAGAGTGGACTGAAATAGCACCTACAGTACGACAGCAGCAGATGGTTGAATTTATTGGTGTAACCTCTGACTTCCGTGACCGTTCACATCCGACAGGGTCCCATGATGCCCAAGATGCCCCAGATGGACCTGATAGCAGAGCTGAAGAAGAGGCAGGTGAAGCCACAGGTCACAGATGTCACAGATGGAGCCATCGAGGGAATCATCACAGGTATTGGAGGGTGGGGGACCTACAGGTGGTTTACGTGATGTACTCATTGGTGCACATACAGTTGTGCTTGAACTCTTGTGAAACCTTCAGAATGTTCTATATTTCTGAACCAAGTCAAATCAAATATTACACTTGCTCATTCATTTCATGATGGAAATGATCTAATATTACATATCTGTGAGTGCCAAAAGTATTTGAACCTTTGCTTTGTGTCTGGAGTGACCCCCCACCACCACCACCACCACCACCACCCAAAAGGTTTCCAGTCACTGTTGATTAATTCAATTCAGCTCTGTTATGTCAATGGTTTTCCTCCCTCTTCAAGTCCTTCCACAACATTTCAATTGGATTAAGGTCAGGACATTCATTTGGCCATTCTTTGGTGGAATGATTTGGGTGCTCAGGGTCATTGTCTTGTTGCACGACCCACATTGTCTTTAGAATTCGCTGCTATAATTCCAATTTAACAGGGAAGACAGATGTAAAGCCTGCGTCATGGACTTTGAGACTGAGACGTTTAAGGTCAGATGAACTGATGGTATTGATTCACACTCTAAACATATCTTTTAATGTCTGAAAGAGAAGATTCAGCTTCTATTCAGCAGTTTTTTTTTGTATCTGTGAGACCAGACTGGATGTAACAACCCAACCTTGAGACTGTCTGGGATAAAATATCGATATTGCGCTGCTTTCTCTGCGGATCTGTCATTCTCAGTCAGGTCCTCGCAGACACGTTGAGACATTCCAAACCTCCTTATCTGACGTGCATTCAGTTCGGGTTGGAAGTTGATGTTTTTTATTCATGCATGTGGGTGTGTGGCTTCTGTTTTGTCAGACTTGAGAAACTCACCATACCGAAGAGCAGATGGCCGACGACCAGCCCAGCGACAAGACAACTAACGGACTGTTCGTTATTCCTAGTCACACATGCACACCCAAATATATACCTGCCTACACACTCCACACTGCCATATCAACAGTTTCATTATGCTTATGCACATCCATGCTTATGCAATAAAAACAGTGCAGACACACTTTCAAACCCACTCACCCCTCTCATATGGCACACTTACAACAGCATAAAGAGCAAATGCATATTATGCATATTTAAGCATACACACAGAACGCACACTAACACACACTCCGTGCATATGCTTATGAATGCCTGTCACTGGAACTAGAGCTGCTGTATATAGAAAGCCTTTTAGAGAGATTTGCGTCATTTATATTGTGTGCAACCTTTCATATTAAGAGTGGATTCATTTTGGATATATACAGTTACTGTGCTTCTCATATGGAGGAAATATAGCAACACACACTGATCACCCAGAGTATTACGACAACCATCACCCAGCAGCACTTTGTGGTTCTACAATTCCAGACTGTGGTTCATCGGTTTCTCTGCATCCATTATTCTCCTCCTTCCACCCTGATCTTCAATGCTCGGGACCCCACAGGACCACCACTGAGCAGCTATGATGTGGGTGGTGGGTCGTTATCAGCACTGCAGTCACAGTGACATGGTGGTGGTGTGTTAGTGTGAGTTGCTGGAACGCGTGGATCGGACACAGCAGTGCTGCTGGAGTCTTTAAACCCCTTCGGTGTCACTGCAACAGTGTCCCGTGAGCAGTCCTATAAACGTCTGTCTCTGACTCTGCATCTACAAGCTGAAGACACTCGGTAGGAGTGTCTGATAGAGTGGACAGTGAGTGGACAGTGTTTAAACACTCCAGCAGCACTGCTGCGCCTGATCCACTTATATCAGTGCATGGAGTGAGGATCCTGAGTGTGGAAGAGCAGGGTGAAAGGAGGATAAAGCATGCAGAGAAACAGATGGACGATCAGAGGAGCTGATGTAATGGACAGTGAATGTAGAAACGAGGAGGTGGTCATAATGCTATGGCTGATCAGTGAAGGAAACCAAAGTCAGTGTTAAATGATGTCATATTTAGCGAAGAAGTTGTATTTTTATTTAATAGAGCTGCCAGATTATTGGTAAAATGTGTTTTTAAAGGAAAGATAAGTGAGTCGAGGTCAAACTGTCAGTATTAAATGAGGCACACAGATGTTCTTCTCTTTAGAACAGCTGTATATAAAGCACCGAGAAGCATTTGTCTGGCAGGTCCACTTTTTACATTCGGATCTATAGTTTGCTACCCTTTGACGGAGGATTAAAACCATCAGGATCAGCATGAGATCTGCTGATCTGCTGTTTGTACTGTTCCTTTTTCGACGTTTTTGTATAAAGTGTTTTTCGCGTAATGTAATTAAGCTCATTTTACAACATTAAAACATTAAGAACCAATAAAAACAGTGTCCGTGTTGCATTTCTGATTCGAGGAGGGGTTTAAATAAGCCCTTTACGATGCATTCATCATGCCTTACGGTTTATTCATTACCACGAAGAGGGTGAACCGAGGGGCTTTCTGAAGATCCCAGACCGAGTGACCTAACAGCCAGGATTGCAGACTGCACCACTGGTAGACTGCTGTAGGACTCCATGCACACCGTTACGATGACTGCTCTTAACAACGTCAAAGACTGTTAAAGAATGGCGGAGCGTCATCTTCAGCGAGGAGTCCTGCTTTTGTCTCGGGGGATCAAGCTGCATGGGATGGATCATCACAGGACACCATTAGGAACCTCTACACCTCCATGCAGAGACGTCTGGCACGTCGTGTTAAACCCGACATTGTACTGAGAGACACCACTTCTGTATGAGTAGATCAATAAATATTGATCAGATCAGACTACAGTTATCATCAGTTATTGATCCGGATCACCTTCATCTTCCTTCCCAACAGAACTGCAGTCCCACACGTCCTTCTAGGTGCAACTGTAGTGTGAGGATGAGTGTATACTCCTTACTCTGATTTCTTTCGTATTCTCTTGTCATGGACTCTCCCTCATGAACTGTACACGTCTCTGACCAGGTGGGGGCGCACCAGCAGCTTCCTCCAGCCAAGTGAGTGTCTTGAGTTTCCTGAAATGTGATTTTTAAGAAATTTGTCTAAAATGAATACATTAGTAACAGCCTTTCACTGGTTATTCACTGTTGATGTCATTGTTGTTTGAACGTTGTTTGAGTGTTTTGGTAACCTTTGATTTCAGGGACATTATTTAGGGTCATTGTCTTTTTAACAAGCACTAAACACCTATTTACAGCTGGAGAATTCAGGGCCTTACTCAAGGGTACTTTGGTCATGCCCTGCCCAGCAACCTTCCAGTCACAAGGCTGGTTGATAAGGGTACGTTAAATTTCCTGTTCCATGTGGGAACGCCATATGTCTCAGTGACGAGTAGAACCTCTCTTTAGAACACTGGACATGAGACCGAGCTCGCATTCACAAATCGTGTACAATCACGTGCAATTAAAAATCCTTGTAATGTGTTTAATGGCTTCAAAATTCCAAGGATCCAGTGACATTCAGGAAAAATGCATACAGGACAAAATATGTGGGTGTGGGACGTTTGTTTACCCCAGAGTGTGTCAGGCGTGATTTCTGAAAAACAGCTTTCATTTTCCTGAGCTGAGAAAACCAGCTTACATCTGGATGCCCGGAAGGGATGTGGGAATGATGCTGACTGCGGCATAACAACAGAAGACACGCCTTCAGCAGCCTGTACCACGCTCCACATGGGAATACTGTACATCACAGTATGGAAAAAAAATGCTTTAATTAATCTGCATCGATTACTGTCATGAAATATGAAACAGACCAGCGCACCAGTGAATAGTTCAACCTTCCCCAGTGCTGCGTTCCATTTGAACTGGGATGTCAGAGTTTCCAAGTTTCCAAGTAGAAGAACCTGTCTTCTGGAGGAAGGATTTCTAGTCAGATTAGTCGAAGGGGTTTAGGGAGTAAAGGTGAGGCATTCGAACCCAAGAACACTGTAACAACTGTTAAGCGTGGTGGTGGTAGCCTCATGCTTTGGGGCTGTTTTACTGTCAGGGTACAAAACAAATGTTTCAAATGGAATTGATTAATTATTTGTTTTTAAGCTGTATTTGTTTTCTTTTCTTCTGCCGAACATTCAAATCTCCTGGTACTTCATTATGAATTCTTCACTTTTACATGAAGAACGACACACTGCACATATACTCTTCATCTACACGCAAGTACATGCTTTTATTTTGACCGTTTGTTAACGTGTGGTCACACCCCTGACATTTTTAAACAAAAAAAAAGTAAAAATAAATAAATAAATAAATAAATAAATAAAAAATTCTGGCAGCAGAAATAATAATATATCTGGAGAAATGGTTGCCAGATTTTTTTTTTTACAGCTTTTATGTTTTTATATATTTATTTTAACCAGGTACCAGCGTTGGTACCAGGCCCAGATCACCAGGCTGTTTGTTTGTTTTTTCTTTCATTTTTTGGTTGGAAACAAATGTGTGGGGACACGCCCCCCTCCCCCAACCCTGTGCAGCGGCCAGGACCACCTCTACACAACCCCTTGCAAAGACAATGGTGCACAACGTAACACCGACACTTCCTCAATAATCACACACACGAACAGAGCGGTAGAAGAGAGCTGAAGTTTATTAGACACACAACCACAGCAAGTATGTACAAAAGAGTTCAGCTCTCCGGCGTCTCTTACGGGGGGTTGGGGGGGTGGGGGGAATGTCACATTTCTCACAACGTTATCATTGGCATCCACACTGATAAATTAGCTTCTTTTTTCTCCAGTATAGCTTCTATATTTATACATTTATATCTTTATATAGAGATCTATAGTTCTGAGCTGTTGGTATATCACGCTATTCTAGAGATGGGGGGTGGGGGGGGTGGGGGTTCGGGGGTCGTGAGGGTCACGCCGCGGTTGGTGGGCCGATGGCGGTGGAGGCGAATTCAGATGTCTGAATCACTCTGTGATACACACTCAGCACCTGTCAATCAAACCTGGTCACCACGTCACCACAGACTACAGTAAGATTGGACATGCCTGTGCCACAAAGATATCTGATGTATAAAAAGTCATTTTTTCCTACTTTAACTCTACGGCTGTAAACCATTTACATCTGTGCCCTTCTCTAGTCTCTCTCTTTTGAGTATTTTTTGATAAAACATGTAGACGACTCTTTTTTAAACGATGGCACCGTGCGACTGCGTTTAGAAGATACATGCATTGCTATTCTTTTTTCATAAATACCTTAAACTTCCTTCTTTTAGATAAAATGTTTTTTCTTTTTTTTTTTTCTGGACATAACATTTCCCGTATAACTCTAAGAACGATGCTTTATATTTACATAGACTCGTACCGTTGTTTCATCTATTCGTCTTTTGTTCGATGCCAAGGTTCTGAGACATCCCGTCGTGTAAAAGTCTCCAAAAAGGGATAAAATTGGACTAAAATAATCTACAGAAACCATGTTTCCCACAACCATTCAGTCGCTCGCTTCATACACGTGTGCTTTCCTTTATCAGTGTGCTTTAGGAATCAGACATTAGACTTGAGAGGGACGTTCCACCGAATTTTCAATGTTTCTGCAAAATTCCTTTAGTGGTTAAGAAGTAAATGTAGACATTCATAGGGTTTTGGTGTGAAATTTAACAACGCAGGGGTAAATAAACCATGTAAACCTCAAAACACTGCTGTTCAAAAACATAATAATAATAATAATCCGTGGAATTCCTCTGTATCCCAGCTGCTGTTCTAACTCTGCTGTTACAGAAAGTCCAGAAAGTCCTTTCGTTTCTGTGCTGTTACCTCATGATCACGATAAACACGTTTTTTTAAGATAATTTTATCTTAAAAAATCTGTTTTGGGAAATTATATATTATATATATATATTTCTTTTTTCAAGATAAATATTTTCATCAAGATTTTCTCAAAGCAAATATTTTTCTCAAGATAAATATTTTTTCTGAACTTCAAAAATACTGTTTTCTCGAGTGTTTTGTTCAGGATATTTTGTTTCTGTTACGTGGCTGCAACCCAGGTGGGAAATGGAATGTAAGCCCACCAGGGTTGAGACCTTGCATGTTTCTGACTCCCAGACAAAGCTGGGTGAACTCAAAAGCAGAAAGCTGGGCTGATAAATAGGTGAAAGGTGCTTGTGTGTTACGTGGTTTAATGAGCAGAGCACTGGTGGAGGATTAACCAGTGCTCTGAAAAGAAAAGGAAGAAATGAAATAAATAGATAAATAAATAAATGACACGGGATTTGAACCCCTACTGGGACACTTGAGAGGCAAATGTGCTAGTGAGCCAACGTGTCACCCAGGAAAAGTACTAGGTAACCCAGCTTATGAGCCTGGCTGGAGGCTAGAGGGGCCAACTGAAACCCACTCCTCAGTGAGACGGGAACATGGAAAAAACAAAACTTCTCCTTCTAAAGGAGGACAGAGGTTAACAGAAAACCACTCCTGCTTTTAAGGAGGGAAAATAGAGAGGTGCTTCTCTTTAAAGGAGGAAAGCTGAAAAGTTCTTTTTTTAAAGGAAAGAAAAACAGCACTCCCCCTTTTAAAGGACCAAACGTGGCGCAGCACTCCTTTTGTAAAGGAGGAAGGTAGCGTTTCAGCAGAGAGACACCAAGACACCACACTGAGTGGACCATGAGGAAGCCTTAAATAGCCTCCCCACACCTGATCTCAATCAGGCTGATTGTGGCCCTGACTGGTAGATGGCCGCCCTCTGGTGGCTGGGCAGCCACGGTGCGGGCGGCTCCTTACAGTTTCTCATGATAATTTTCCTCAAGATATATATTTTGCCTCAAGAAAAATATTTTTTTTTTCCCAAGAAACCTTTTTCCTGAAGATAAAAAAATACTGTTTTCTCAAGAAAAATATTTTTCTCAAGATAATTTTCTCAAGAAAAGATTTATTTTCTGGAGACAACAAATACTGTTTTCTCCAAATAAATATTTTCTTTGATCAGGATAATAAATACTGTTTTCCAGATAAATATTTCTCTTGTGAGCTTGAGAATGATTTTGAAATGACAAGAAAATGAAGTTGTGAAAATGAGATAACAGTTCATAAAAAATACGACTGACTTTCTGGAGCTCCGACATCTTCCCCGATGTTCATTTCTCTAAAGCAGCAGACTAAAACACTACGATGTGTGAACATCAGCAGTCTGAAAGAGAACTCAGAAGGACACTGCAGTACCACTCCCTGATGTTCACGTTCAGTCTTGCACATCTGGAAGGACAGACAGTGGATGACCCGTATCTTCTCAGAGTGCAGATTAAGGGCTACGGTAGGTGCGGAAATGGTGCTCAACCCAGTCTCGGTTTCACCAGTCCTCAGACTCTCACTTCTCACTTTTGCGGGTTGGTTACGACATAGAAACCCAAATGTCTCGGATTCATCCAACATTTAAAATACAAGAACTAATGATATAAAAGTCTTATTAACAAAACTGCTAATCACACAATCTAAAATGATACCAACCCTATATTACATATGATCTGTAACTGTACATTTAGGTAAATATATATATTTATATATTCAACTCAATATATAAAATGCTTTTCTTATGAATAAATAATTCGCTTGTATGGTATAGATTTCCTTAGAATTACAAAAAAAAGGGAAAAAAAACTGTACAAAGAATAAAAGTGAATAAAAAAAATATGACAACATAAAACTTCATTTGCATCATTTGTATCATTTTTGTCAATGAGACGACCTTCAAAAATGTCACAAACACCTCAAATACAGCCATGTCCACTACTATGGGCTCCCAATATAATATATATATCCCAATATATATCCCAAATTATTCCAGGATCATATAATTCCCTACATAATATTTTATATGGGATGTTGGTCAGTTTGTTGACTACATCTATAACGGTTCCGTGAGGGATGCCATGAACGATTCACACATGGTTCCAAGGAGAGCATGTGTAGATATTTTTAAATTGATAAACAACATGCACAAGTGAAGGTTCATCAGACCTTTGAACCAAAAGTGGCTTTTCGTGAGTGCCGTCCCTCAAGGAACCATTTAAGGATGTATGGGATTAAATTTGATCTGTATCCAGAACATCCAGGCCTGCGTGTTGGCTCTATGTGGGGTCTTAGCTTTCGGCCTCGAGTGAACATCAAGCCCTGCCCATTTTCATCAGAGGAAATTTGTGAATTTTTCTCAGACCCTCCTGCAGCCCTCCAGGGCCTGAGAATATTAAAAACCTCTCTTTTCGCTCCACTTGGTTCTGTTCTTCACTCCAGGGAGAGAGAGAGAGAGAGAGAGGGAATGGATGTCATGGTCAGTGCTGTGGCTATTTTTTTTTTAGCTGCTCAGCGTCTCCAGCAGGGCATGAAGCCCACTTTTGCCTCCCAGAACAAGCACAGCTCTCCAAAATCGGAGCTTTTTATGGACTCGACTGTGATCACTGCTGCATGAATAAGTGAACGTTCTAATATTTGACTTGGCTTTGTCAAACTCGGGGTCTAGGGGGTCTAATCTGCAGAAAAGTCAGGATTCTAGGGTTCTGACAGTGTGATACTAACTCACTTTAATACACGTCCGCTGTTTTAGGGTTTTTAAATTTGCAGTGGTCAGAAATTTCATAGCGTAAGTCTGTTTTGGACGAGGGTCAGTTGTGTTGTCCATGCTCTGCCCACAAATACAGTTCAGGCAAAATAGTGGCAGCTGTTGCTTGGTTTAAAGAGCTTTAATTTCGTAAACCATACGAAATACCTAACGTACGTCTCAGTGAAGTGTTCATTTAATTAAAACGAGTTGGTTTGTGTTAAAGAACAGGGTTTAATTAAACAAATGTTAGTCTCGTCTGTTGTCATTTCTATTAATTGCAACAGCAGGATTTTTTAATCCCACCAGTGGCATTTGCTGTGGATGATCCCTGGTTGGTATGGTTCCAGCCGCAGAATCGGAATGTTTAATGGAAAATTTTGGAGGGGGTGGCTGGTGGGATGGTTGATGGGGTGCTGGAGGGATGGCAATCTGTAAATGTAAAAGTTGGGGAATAATTTCTGGTATATTGTATATGATTTGCGGAACCCGGGGAGTTGATGTCAATATGCGGGAGAGTCCCGCGTCTTCCGGGAGATGTAAGATCGTCACGATGCTGCACTTACATCCTTCTCCCTTTGAAAAGTGTCCATTGTATCATACAGATTACTCACCATCTAATTAATTAGCATTTTAATTAATGTTGTTAATTTAATTAATTAATCTACTTTAAGTTGTACCCATTGCTGACACAGATGTGCAAATGCACACACAGCATGTCAAGTCCCTGTAGAGAAGGACTGCCAATAGAACAGGACTCTCTGATAGAGAGGAGAACCTAGTGGCACCATGTCTAATGCCAGACATGAGGTAGAGGGGTATAAAGCCCCCCAGCATTGAGCTGTGGAGCAGTGGATCACACTACTGCTCTTGTCAGGGAATGCAATCAAATCCTCACAGCAATTTCCGAAGAAACAGTGAATGAGCAGGTGTCCCAAAACTTTTGCGCATATATGTATAAATGTGTTTTACAAGCTTTTACCGCAGAACCCTTTCTAAGAAGTGCATTTGTGGGTGGAGCATGGGTAGATTAGTGCTGTTTACAGTAAGCCCACTAAACTGACATCTCTCACACGCATACGCAAATGGGGTTATATAACACACACACACACGCACACACACACAGAGCTCTCACATCTCCACCCATCATCTGCAGGCGTCTTTGGTGTTTTGTAGAAGTGCACGACAAAGAATAAAGCGACAGCAAAGGAGCGAAAACCCAGAGCCATGAAAGCAGACAGATCTATAAAAGCACCCTTTTAGTCAAGCAGTGCCATTCAAGCCCCCCGACCCACTCTGCAGAGTCACTCGAGGCCCCACATCAAGAGCTCCCGAGTGAGCGTTCAGCAGGACTCCCTCAAACGAAGACAAATCTGGAGCAGGGTGAAGAGCGGGGCATGAAAACGCAATACGAAACTCAAAAGAACACCTCATATTCAATATTATCCAATAAAGTGCTCGTATAAAGTCTATTTTATTAAATAGGAAATATTTGCTCATTATTGGCCAAACATAAAATCTCCCCCCAGACTGGAAATTCCATGCTGGTTAAGCTGCTCGTTCAATGGTTTAGTTCAGTGGTTTAACTGGTCTGCCAGCATGACCAAGACCAGCAAGTCCATCAAACTCAAAAAAAAAGAAATCACACAGGAGCTTTTATCATCTAATTCTAAACCCTGTTGTGTGAATGAATATGTCTATAGGCCCAGATATTGGCACTCCCTCCCAGGTGAATCCCGCTACTGTAGCGCTCGATGCAGTCCTCTAGGTGGACAGTTGTTTCTGGTAGAGGTGGGCATTTCAGGTCCAGCAAGTCAAAGTCTGGCCCAGGATATTGTTCGGACTGCCTGGGTAGCTCTGCTCTGGCTCAGCCTATCAAGCCATTATTATAAAAATGACCAAATCTAATATGAAAGTGGTGCATATAAATACAGTCACTAACTAAAATGTGTGTCCCAATACTTTTGTCCATAGACTGTAGTTATACTATGACAGGCAGGACAAGCTGGAGAACCAGCACTTCTAGCCTTGCTGATCCATCTGAATCAGCTGTAAGATGCCCAGCGTGAGCACCAATCTCTCCTCTGGCAGCCCCCCACTAACACAGGGTCTGCACTCACGCCATTATGGTCATCCCTGAGCCGCTGAGACGGTTTTCAAAAGCTCTTTCTGTCAAACAGCTGAACAAAAATCTACCCTCACTCTCTTAAATCTGCGTCTCTCGCTCACTCTCTCTCCAAGCTAGGAGCTCAATGTGTCGTTGACACATTTGATGTGTTCGACTGGGCCCATAGCAAGAAAGCCAAGCAGATAATGGTTGTGTGTGTAAGTGTGTGTTGGGGTGAGTCACAAGGTTAAGAGCATACCGAAGAATGGCTGTGGCCGACCACGGTCCCCGTCACAGGGTTCAAGCAGATCTCCGGCGATAACTGATTCTGACTCTTGACTTCAGTGTCTGCACCCACAGTCTGCTGCACAGCTGTGAGTGGCTACTCGCGCAGTGTTTCCCGACTGCAGTCCTGGAGCCCATTTTTATCCCCAAAATTCCTTTTTATCCCCTACAAGTTGCAGGTATTTGCCAGAAGAAACTTTAGCAAATGTTATGCACTTTTACCGAATTTTGTCTGAAATGTTTGCGAAGAAACTTTAGAACACATATTCTAGTCCCTCTCTTCAACAGAAAGAGCCAAGCAGTTTGCTGGCTATGGATAGCTCACTGCCCTTCAACAAAAAGCATTCCTGTTACAGATAAAGTCCAGCTCTTTAAAGAAAAATAGCCAATCAGCTTGCAGGTTATGGATAAGTTCCTGCCCATCAACAAAAAGGGCTAATCAGCTTTAGGCTACGGATAAAGTTCTACCCTTCGTCAAAAGGAGCCAATCAGTTTTAGGCTAGAGATAAAGTTCAACCTTTCAACTAAAAAAGCCAATGAACTTGCTCGTTATAGATAAGGTCCTGTCCTTCAACTTATCTATAACGAGCCACAACTTTGCAAATGTAGAAAAGTCTTTTTCTTTTGCTGTTCTGATAAAAAGATTTACTGTTATATTTTATTGCTGCTACTTTGCAAATCATTGTGTTTAATTTTTACTGAAAAAGAAATTGGAGTTTTATTTATTTTGTATATATTTGCAGAAAGATAATTAAACAGCGTAATTTCAAAAACACTATTCATATTTAGTGTCTTCACCGTGTGTAAAAAGCATAAAACATCTTTAAGTTTAAAAACTGGGAGTTACATAAGTCATTTGATCATTTAAAGATTCAAAAATTGAATAATTGATTTTTTTATAATTGATAGATTATTCAGCAATTTGACCGTCTATTTCTAAACTAAAATCTTTCTGCATTTACAGGGAAATTACATCAGATAACGACTATTTCTGTCCATGTTCTGCTGCTAAAGGCTTTAATTGTGTGGACTTGATGCTATACCCCCAAGGGGACATCAAATAACCTACACTGGAGCTCATACAGGGACTGAGTGACCTGAAGTGAAGACTGTAGATAATTCTCCTACTAAACAAGATGAGTCCTGGAACAGACACCAGGGGGCTGGAGAAGGGCTGGAGTTGGGAAACACTGTGTTAGCAGTGCTTGAAGTGTCCCCCCCACAGAAGAACCTTGAACATGAGGTCCACTTCTGAGCAGCTCATTAGACAAGGCCGGGAGTTAATGGATACACAGACCATAGAATAAAACTAGGGAAAGGAACCCACCCATGCTTTTCTATGTGAATCTGAAAGCCCCTCACTGTGGCAGTCTCAATGGGTATAACGGGCATTTGTGCCAGTCTTGTGCTTGGTATCAGGTACGACCACAGAGACCATTTCCTCAGCTGAGAAGATCTTGTGTGTCATGTTGTTTTTCCCACCAAATCCCTCCAGATTTCGCTGCTTTTGTGGAGTGACCACATCACGATCGCTGCGGCTCAAACAGCCTTTGGACAAATGGCTCTCTTAAGGCATTTTAGCTGGGCCAAAACCATCAATCTCCAAGCCTCCTGCTCTGTCTGACTGGACGGCGTCCGAGAAGCCGGCAAAGCCGCCAGCATCCTCCTTCGTCCCACAATCCATCTGTCACTGCGGCAACCTTGTGCCAAGTAACGAAATATGGAAGTATGACAAACTACGGTATGAAAGGCCATTCCGTGCGCCTGTGTGGTCGGAATGAGGATGGAATGTGCTGGAAAAGGGCAGTGTGCATACAAGAGGGACTATACACTACATAGAAAACGTGACCATACTGAATTCCATGTACACCAGTTTGATTTAAAAACGTCACTAGGATGATAGCACCAGTTTCGATTGGTTTCCTTCAGTGGTACCCAGAACTCAAAACGCTGATTATAGTTAGAGTTTTTGCTGTTTTTGTGTATTATTTTTTTCTTCACATTCTGTCATTTTAAATATTTATATGATTGATAAAAATCTGAACACACACGGACTACTACTGTACTGACTTTTCGATTATTATTGCAGACTCTACTCGGAATTATACAATTTCACAGTCTAGCTATTATTACACTGGAGAAAATGAGAAAATCTACTGGACTCCACGAGGTCTCCAACACATGAGATCTGGCAAACAGACTGTGGGTTGGGTATAGAGTCAATCTCCAGGACCGCAGTATGCTGGCCTGGTGGTGCAGCGGAGCTCCAGTCTGGAGCATCCATGGGGTTGATGTCCAAGCCCATCTGTGGGCTCCTTGCTTGGGGAACTGGCAGTAAGGCTGGATGGCTGGATTTCAGGACGATCCAGATGGGAGGACAGTGGGTCCATGATGAGGAGTAGATGGTAGCTCACTCTTAACGATTAAAGGTGCCAAAAAAAATAGTCCTTTTAAGTGAAGCCACACAAGAACCATTTTTCTTTCTCTCAAGAACCTTTCAGTGGATTGTTCTTTGGAGCAACACCATAGAAGAACCATTTTTGAGTTCCCCAAGAACATTTCAATGAAGGTTCTATAAAGAAACTCAATTGAAAGTGCTTGTTTGAAGTGAAGCCATAGAAGAATCACTATTTATAACCTTTCAATTTTTGATTTAAACAGAAAAAAACACAACTGAAAAGTTCTTCAATTAATTGAATTATGTTCATTGGAGAACCCCCTGTGAGTTTTTCAAGAACCATTCAATAGATGGTTCATTTGAACAACTCAGTAGGAGGTATTTGTTGGCGTGTTGCCATATAAGAGATACTTTTGATGGTTGATGGTTTTTCAGTGGATGGTTCTTTAAAAACACAACCCTGAATATTTGGAGTGAAACCACAGAAGAACCCCTTTTCATTTCTTTAACAATATTTAAATTGAGGTCCTCAAGAACCTCAGTGGACTGTTCTTTGGAGGAACTATATCAGAACCATGTTTGAGTCCCTCAGTAAGATTTCAAAGAAGGTGCTTGACTCCATAGAAGAACCATTCATTATTCTCTGAAGAAGAAGTGTTATTAAAAAGTCTCTTTACTGGACTACATAAGGGTTCTTTGGATTGATTCCTCAGAAGAACAACTTTTGATTCCCTCAAGAAGTTTCCAATGGACGGGTTCCTTTAAGAAACTCAATGGAATTTTTGATTCAATTGATGGTTCTTCAAAGAACCCTTTTCATGATTGTGATTTTTAGAGCGAGATCATAGAAGAACATTTCAGTGAAGTTTCTTAAAAATGCTTGCTTGGAGTGACACCATAGAAGAACCACTTTTCTATCTCTCTTTTTGAAAAGTCTTAGGGAACCAAAAATGGTTCTGAGGGATTTCTCCAAAGAACAATTTTTGGTACCTTTATGTTTTGAAGAGTGCATGTGTGTGTGTAGGCTGAAGACTCTCCACACCATTGTGTAAACTTGTATGGTGAGGTTACAGCTGAGGAAAGACAGGAGATTAACTCCACACGGTTGCTCTATCTTTAACCCTTTAAAACTCTGGACAGCAGTCAGTTGAAAACTCTGGACAGCAGTCATGTTTTCCTAAGTCAACACTATCTCCTTCAGGGTTTACTGTGCGGCTACTGAAGAACAGGCCTTATCTTGTGGACACAGGGTGCATAATAGGTTAAGGTCAACTTTAGTGATCCAAAGGTAGCTCCAGTGCTCTTTCGCCTTCCTGCAGGCTGAGACTTCCAGCATCCTTCCACTGCGTAAGGCTGATGGCTAGAAAGCTAAGCAACTCATAAGGGAAGTGTGTTCAGTGTGTGGGTGAGGAACAAGAAGGTTAAAAGCAGGAAATAAAAACATCCTTTCACTCTTTGGAGGTCCTCCCTCACTTACTGTTTGCACTTGAAGCAGAATTAGGTGCAGCTTTGTTAACCTCTTGCTTGTCCTTGCTGACCTCCTTGTCTTGTGTCAGGATGCGGTTGGCCAGGGGCTTCAAAGCCAGCGAAGAGAGGTTGAGAGCAGATAGTGGAGAAGAAGAAGAAGAGGGGGATAAGGGAGAAGTGGGAGATGTGGGCGAACGGCCGTTGGATACTGGGAGGGGCAGGGTAGCAGAGGTGTTAGTGCGCTGTTCCCGCAAGAGGCGGTGGTGTCTGAAGGTGGAGGACAGAAGCAGGGCCTCAGCTGACAGGCTGGTGGTGGTCGATAGGCTGGCCAGCAGTGCTTTGGCCTGGCTGGAGGAGGACAGCCCCCCCTCTTGAGGGTACTTCCGCAGGCCAGAGGGCAACCGGCCTGAGAAGCTGGCAGCCCGGGTGCTGGAGAGCAGGTGTTCGGATGCTGGTGAGTCCCCCAGAGCCTGTGGTCAGCGGGGAGTGGAGTGGAGAGGACAGCGAAGAGAAAGAAAGAAGGAAGTGAGAAGGAAGAGAGGACTGGACTGTTACTGAAGGTGTGGCAAAGGTTCGGTTGGGCATTGGGCTTATCTTTATGATTCGTTTGCTTTTGTTTTTTAATCATTCAAACTGAGAAAAAGGTAATGCTCTGATTTTACTCACGGCAAACTGGCATTTTTATATTCATAACATGTGAAGTGAAACATTTCAAACCTGACCTGTACGGCTCATATACTCATCGTCAGAGACAGTTGCACCCAGAAGAAATTGACTAGAAGTAAAGAAACAGCGTGCAGGTTTTATATCGATGTACCTGACGGACTGCATAAGGTCGTCCCATTGCACATGCTTTCCATTCTGACTTGTGCTGTTGTGTTGGTAGCATCATTTGCAAGCAAAGTATGCCTCGGAGAAGAGTTCGAAAGGAGTTCAAGCTGTTGGAAGAGCACTCAACCCCTACCGCACAATCTGCAGGACTGAGATCATCACAGGACACCATTAGGAACCTCTACAACTCCATGCAGAGACGTCCGGCATGTTGCGTTAAACCCGACGCCGCATTGAGAAAATCTTTAATTGTTTATTATTATTCCTGCTAACCTTAACCAATCCCACACTTCCTTCTGGGTGCAACTATTTTTTGATGATGAACCCCTCCATGTGATGTGAAGCCCCACCAGTTAAATGTCCTTGGAGGTGAACACTCCACACTGACGGTCCTGGTGATGGGAAAGAGGGAGCGCCATCAGGTCAGTGTGTTCTCTTGGACCACAAACCGTGGCATTACCACCTGCTATTTCCTTTCAAAGGTATATATGGAATTAATTAAACTGATACCAATTCAACAAATAATTCAAAGCATTATCTTTCTTCAGCACACACGCAGAGCCTGTGGTCAGCAGGGTAGGACAGCAGGCTAAACGGAGAGTGAACAGAGTGGACAGGTCATATATTATCACAGGCCTGGCTTGTGATACTGGGATCTGAGCCTTTTGTTTGTTTTTCCACAGACAATCAACCACACACACTTTACAGATGTGGACACGTGGGCCTGGTGGTGGAGGGGGTACAGATGGGGGTCAGTGCTGAGGGGCGGGGGTGTAGACAAGGCCAGGTATGGTGGACTTCAGTGAGAGGCGACTCTGAAGAAGACGAGAGTTTGGATGAGAGAGGGAAAGAACGAGAGGTGGTCGTGAGAGCCTGGGTCAGATCAGGTGAAGTAGTGGCTCTTCTCACTGCTGCGAGCATCACACGGGTCAGGGGTGTCGGGTTGCCATGGTGAACCATTGGGGACACAGAGGTGATCGCATCGTCGTCGTGGAGACGATGGCAGGTCACGGTGAGGACAAGGAAGATGGGAGAGGGAGGGGGGAAGGAGGAGGAGGGATGAGGACAGAAGACAGAAGACAGACACTGGTTAGTATCGGCCATGCATGACAGCAGTCAGGTGCAGGTCACATGGCGTGTTGATTTTTACAGCATAATGAAAACGTCCACTTGATTGAGGGGGTTTTCTGTATGCTGACACGGTAACACTGAATGCAGCAGGTCTCTCCGAAGACCACCATCCAAATCTAAGGCTGATAAATACAATAACTCTGTATAATAATCCGTTATAACACTTCTGATTGACATTATGGACAAATGTATTGGGACACCTGCTCAAAAAAAGAGTTTATCCTGCTTTTGTTGGAGTAACTGTCTCTACTGTCCAAGGGAGACTTTCTACGAGATCCTGGAGCAATGCTGTTAGGATATGAATGCATTCAGCAACAAAAGCATTGGCCAGGATGGTGGACGATCACCACCACACCTCATCCCCAACTCATCCCAACCCAACTTACTAGATGGAGCATTATCGTTCCAGTGCTCCATAGCTCAATGCTGAGGGGCTTTATACCCCTCTTGCTCTGCTCCACAAAGTCCTATTCTATTGGCAGTCCTTCTCTACAGGGACTAGACAAGCTGTGTGTGCCTTTGCACATCTGTGTCAGCAATGGATATAACTTAAAGTAGCTGAATACATTTTCACCACAGATAAGCTATTATGTGGGTACTGCAGTCACACTGACATGGTGGTGGTGTGTTAGTGTGTGTTGCTGGTACGAGTGGATCAGACACAGCAGTGCTGCTGGAGTGTTTAAACCCCTCAGTGTCACAACTGGACCGAGAACAGTCCACCAACCAGAAATGTCCAACCGACAGCGTCCTGTGGGCAGCGTCCTGTGGGCAGCGTCCTGTGGGCAGCGTCCTGTGAGCACTGATGAAGGACTAGAGGAGGACTAACACAAACTGTGCAGAAACAGATGAGCTTCTGTCTCTGACTTTACATCTACAAGGTGGAGACACTCGGTAGGAGTGTCTCATAGAGTGGACAGTGAGTGGACACAGTGTTTAAACACTCCAGCAGCACTGCTGTGTCTGATCCACTCATACCAGCAACACACACTAACACACCACCACCATGTCAGTGTGATTGCAGTGCTGAGAATGACCCACCACCCACACAATAGCTGCTCTGTGGTGGTCCTGAGGGGTCCTGACCATTGAAGAACAGATGGATCACAGTCTGGATGGGAAGAGGAGCTGATGAAATTGGTACACTCGAATTACGACTGCCGAATAGCAGACTTAGACCTTATATATAAAGGCAGGATGATCTGATTTGCATGTAAAAGAACGCTCTCCACATTTGGGTGTAATCGGCGGAGTCCGTCTACACACACCAACTACAGATCACAGCCTTTCCCCTCAACTAATCCGAGCTCGGCAGTGCACCTGCTGAATTAGTGTAAACGCCTTTGATCCACAAGTGCACCAGCTGGCGCCTCACTAAAGCATACAAGTCTAAAGTGTAGGACCGGAGAGAGTCGGGGAAACGGACAGATGGGAAGAAACTGAGTCTCAGATCAAAAGAATGAGAGAAAGAGAGAAATTCACAGATAAAGATGTGAACGTCTGTGGTATCTCTGATGTCTTACCCCTGCACATATTTCTTTGATGGGTAGGATCAACCAAAGCACCAGCGGTTTATTAAATATCGTGTTATTTATTAAACACAGATAAATAAACTGCAGCTCTGCTCGGAGGCACTGCGGCTGCTCTGAGATCCTGAGAAGAATCCAGTGATACTGCAATAAAGGCTGGACTTGTTACCAAAAGCCTACGTCCAGATATTCCTAATGAGTTGTTAGTGCTATACACTACACTGATCACCCAGAACATTAGGACCACCTTGTTTCTACTGTCACTGTCCGTTATATCAGCTCCTTTTACCATATGAGAGAACTTTGTTCCTTAACCTTTCAAACTCTAGGACCATTCTGTGGAATGTTTTCGTAGACGTGCTTTTATTATACTATATAAATTATAATAATAATTTAGTATACTGTTATTTTCAGGAGATCACAGGCTACCTTTTGCCTTCATTTGAGATGTAAATATTAACAGAATTGAAATATTTGACCATGTTATGCTATAAAACATTTTCTACTGGTTTGCTTGTAAGGACACTTATAAAAACACAGTATATCACAGAAATCCTGCTGGAAACTGATCATCCAGTGCATTTATGAGCTGAAAATGCAAAACGTATGATGAATTATTGGTATATTTATAATGAGTTCTTCGAAATACAAAAAGTAAAATCCCTTCTCAGGACTTTTATTCTGAAATTTGTGACCCTGTGTGAGCAAAAACGAGAATAAACAGCCCCTCCCTTCTCATTTTCCTCTATAATCAAATATCTGGGTCAGTGATGTCATCAGCCCCGCCCCTTCTCTATAATCAGTCAGAGTCTGTATGCAGGTTGAGCATCAGCCCCGCCCCCTCTCTCTGATCAGTCAGAGTCTGTATGCAGGTGGAGCATCAGCCCCGCCCCCTCTCTCTGATCAGTCAGAGTCTGTATGCAGGTCGAGCATCAGCCCCGCCCCCTCTCTCTGATCAGTCAGAGTCTGTATGCAGGTAGAGCATCAGCCCCGCCCCCTCTCTTGTTATGTGTATCTTGTCTGTAGGTTACTGTAACTCGTAGGTTATTGAGACACGTAAAGTGATGATCTCGGGTTCTAAGGGTTAACGTTCTTTAACAATATATATATATATTTTTTATTTTCACCCCCAATTTATATGTGAACGAGTGTGTTACTGGTTTATTTGAATGCTGTCATCGTACTATTATATTAAACATGGTATATTGAGCTGCTGGTCTGTTTATTCTGTTGTCTGGTCTCTGACACGCTGTTGTTTGTGCTGTTTCTGCCTGCAAGTCTCTGAACAATTAATAAAAAAATCCAGTTCTGCTAAAACGCTTTGATCTTCCAGGTTGAACTTTAGTGCTGCGCCGGTTCTTTCAGTCGGAGGCCGTAAAAACAACAACCAAACATTAAAGAAAGGGAACTTTGAGGAAAGTTGTGAGAAAGCACTGATCTCTGCCTTTCCTTAAGGCTCTTATTCATTTAAATCCTTCAAGGAGAGAAAGGGAAAAAGAGGGAAAGAGGTGAAAGGGAGTAGATAAAGGGGCGCGGGAGAGATGAGTAGAAAGTGGAGAGAGAAATAGAAAAGGAAATAATAGAGACAATGCCGAGAAATGGAGAGAGAGGGGAGATGGACAAATGGGAAAAGATGGAAAAGGGAAGTAAATGAAGGAGAGAAGCAAAATAAGGAGGGAAATGGGAGACTCAAAAATAGGGAAAACTGAACGGAAGAGAGAAACAGAAGAAATGGAGAAATAGGGAAAGGAGGGCGATCAAGGTGACAGAAAAGAAAAGGAAGAGTTGATAGGGAAGGACTTAGAGGAAGGGAAAGAAAAGGGAGATGAAACGGAGGAGATGAAGAGACAGGGAGAAGGGGGACAGAAAGGGAAGAAATGGGGAAAGGGGAGAAATGAAGAGAAAGCAGAGAGATGGGAAAAGACAAAGGAGGAGACAGAGAAAAAGAGAAGACAGAGAAAAAGAACAGTGGTAGAAAGGAAGGGATGAAAAGACAGTGGACATGGACATATGGAAAAAATGAAAAATGGGAGACTGAAAACAGGAAAGGGAACAAGGGGATAGAAAGGGAAAACTCAGACAAATGGGTGATGTAAAATGGGGAAAAAGGAATGGGAAGAAAAGGAATTTAAAAAAAAGAAATAAACGGAGAGAAAATGGAGGGAGATCAACACAAAGACGAGCAGAGGAAGGGGACAGAAAAGAAAAAGGTGGAAAACAGATGGAAAGAAATGGAAAAGGGTAAAAGAAAGAAAGTGATGGAAAGGGAAGAGTTGGGTAGATAGGGATGAACTTAGAGGAAGGGAAAGAAAAAGGAGATGAAAGGAAGGAGATTGAGAACAGAAAGAGGGACAGAAAGGGAAGAAACAGGGAATGCTGAGATAGGCAGAGATGGGAGAAGGTTGAAAAAAGGTGAAGGGAAAGAGAAGAGTGCTAGAAAGAAAGGGAAGGAGAGAAAGCGGACATGGACAAGTGGGAAAGATGGAAAGAAAAGAATCTTATAGAAAAGGGGGATGGAAAGGAAGGAATGGTGACAGGTTAAAAATGAGAAAGAATGGGAAATTGGGATGAATGGAACGGGAATAAAGGGATAGAAAGCAAAGATATTGGGAGGTCAGGGAAGACAGGGAGATACACATGAAGTCACAGGGAGAAAGGGAATATATATATATATATATATATAAATATATAGAGGAAAGAAAAGGAAGATATGGAAAAATAGGAAAGAGGTAGATCGAAAGGGAAAGATGGAAAAAGGAAAAGACAAAAAGAAACTGAAGGGAATAAATAGAGCGAAAGGGAAGAGATGGAGAGGAATGGAAGATACTGATAGGAAAGAAAAAGTTCAGAGATGATAAGGACGTGAAATGGAGGGAGTGAGAGATAACGAGTGAGAGACAGAGAGAGAGAGAGAGAGAGAGAGAGAGAGAGAGAGAGAGAGAGAGAGAGAGAGAGAGAGAAAAAAAAAAAAAAAAAAAAAAAAAAAAAAAAAAAAAAAAAAAAAAAAAAAAAAAAAAAAAAAAAAAAAAAAAAAAAAAAAAAAAAAAAAAAAAAAAAAAAAAAAAAAAAAAAAAAAAAAAAAAAAAAAAAAAAAAAAAAAAAAAAAAAAAAAAAAAAAAAAAAAAAAAAAAAAAAAAAAAAAAAAAAAAAAAAAAAAAAAAAAAAAAAAAAAAAAAAAAAAAAAAAAAAAAAAAAAAAAAAAAAAAAAAAAAAAAAAAAAAAAAAAAAAAAAAAAAAAAAAAAAAAAAAAAAAAAAAAAAAAAAAAAAAAAAAAAAAAAAAAAAAAAAAAAAAAAAAAAAAAAAAAAAAAAAAAAAAAAAAAAAAAAAAAAAAAAAAAAAAAAAAAAAAAAAAAAAAAAAAAAAAAAAAAAAAAAAAAAAAAAAAAAGAGAGAGAGAGAGAGAGAGAGAGAGAGAGAGAGAGAGAGAGAGAGAGAGAGAGAGAATGTGTTCTGTGGCCTGAGGAGGCTGGTAGAGCTTCAGTCAGGCCGTTTATTCCACTCTGATGGAGCAGAAAAAGAACCTCTCCTACTTCTTTTCTCCACCCTCCCTCCCTCTCTCTCTTGCTCTCTTCCACCTCGCTCTGCCCATCCCTCTCTCACTCTTCCCCACCGTCTCCCTGGCCAACACTGCGGGCTTGCTGCTCCACGCTCTATTTAGCTGGCCCTTTCATAAGACCCTCAGAGCAGAAACGGGCTGAAGCGTCCACTGCTGCTGGAGATAATCACCACGTACAGTAAAATGCAGACGATCCTGCTGTTCTTTCACAAACTACTAGTTTTAAAGCCACCAGCGATCTCAGCTCCTTCATGTCCTCCGAGTAGGAAACGATGCACTAATTGCACACAACAATGAGCCACATTAGTCTCAGTTTTCTCACTTTCTGTGAAAAAGTAGTTGCACCCAGAAGGAAGTGTGGGATTGAAGTGCTCTCAATATATATTCATCTAAAAAGAAGTCTCTCGGTTCGGCGTTAGGTTTAACGCAACATGTGAGACGTCTCTGCATGGAGGTGTAGAGGTTCCTAATGGTGTCCTGTGATGATCCATCCCATGCAGCTTGAATGTTCTCACTCAGTTCTGCAGATGGTGTGGTAGGGGTGGAGTGTTGATAGAGCGTCCAATAGCGTCCACACATTTTCAATCAGGGACAGGTCTGGAGACGAGACCGACCACGGCGTAGTATCTGTGTCTTCAAGACGAGATCTTGAGACGGCAGCAGTGTGTGGACGGGCGTTGTCCTGTTGGAATAGAGCACCGGAGTGTGTTCAGGAACGGTAGAACCACTGGTTGCAGAACCTCATTAACGTAACGTTGGTCTGTTAAAGTGTCTGTAATGAAGACTGAAGATGATCTGGCCTCGTACTACGTGTGATGCCTATAACAGACAATCTCGGTGCTGCACACATGGATTCGTTGGTCGTACATTGCAATCGGTTGATTCCTTCTGGGTGCAACTATTTTTTGATGAGCCCATTAATGAGTGTTTGTGGTCGTTACACTCTAAACACAAAACACCAGGGTTGGCCGAAGGGTCGCAAGGTCAAAAGGTCAGGTTTCGGATGGTGTGCAGACACAGGGGGGACGGTGGAGGGGGAATAAGAGACCGTTACCTTGAGCTGAGTGCCCAGCAGAGAGGTGACCCATGGGGGGCGTGTCTAAGTGTCAGTCAAAACAACAACAACAACAAGTATCAGTCAGTGTATGGAGGTGTGGGAGCAGAGCGGCAGAGGGTGAAGGTCACCACGTGACGACCAGCTGCATCGAAGGTTTATTGTGCATTAATATTTCATTTCACGAGGGTTGACGGACAATATGCACTTTAGAAATGCACTACAGGAGCAAAAGTATTGGGACAACCCTATCAGAAAGAGCTGTTTTTGTTGGAGTAACTCTGTACTACATTTTCAAACATTGCTGTGAGGATTTGATTGCATTCGTTAACAAGAGCGATTGTTAGTGAGGTCAGGATGCTGGATCATCACCACCCCCGACTCATCCCAAATGTACAGGATGGAGCTCCATCATTCCAGAGAACACAGCTCCACTGCTCCACGGCTCAATGCTGGGGGCTTCATACCCCTCTACCACACGCCTGGCATTAGACATGGTGCCCATTGAGTCATGTTTGTTTATCCGCTCCACAGTGTCCTATTCTACAGGGACTAGACAAGCTGTGTTTGAACATTTAGTGGACATTTGGACACAGTTTATTTGCATATTTGGACATTAAGTGTATTTTTATAATGTAATTAAGCAAGAACTGTGTCAAGGAAAGCCCCCCACGCTGTAACGCGAGGGTCTTGGTGTGCTGGCAGTGCAGTGTAATGTGCAGAATGCTTTGGGTTTCAGACTGACAGCCATTCAGATTGCACATAGAGTGGAGAAGAAAGGGTTGGGAGGAGAGTGTGTGTGTGTGTGTGTGTGTGTGTGTGTGTGTGTGTGTGTGTGTGTGTGTGTGTAAACCTGAAGAGATGAAAGCATGCAGCAAAGAATTCTTCAGCGGAGACACATATACACACAACAGAAGCTTTGTGCACACACAAACAAACACACACACACACACACACACACACACACACACACACACACACACTATCTGTGTATATATGTCCAATATATGTCTGAGTATATTATATCTAATGAATGCATTCAGCTACTTTAAGCTGCACCCATTGCTGACAGATGTGCAAATGCACACGCAGCTTGTCTAGTCCCTGTAGAGATGTACTGCCAAAAGAATAGGACTCTCTGGAGCAGGTGAAGGGGTAGCTGTGAAGCAGCAGAACTTTGTTCTCTGGAATGATGGAGCTCCACCCAGTACTTTTGGGATGAGTTGGGGAGTTTGAGATGAGATTGGGTGCTGTTCATCTAACATCCTGACCTCCATAAAGCTTACGTAGGTGAATGCAATCAAATCCTCACAGCAATGCTCCGAAAAGAGTAGTGACAGTTGCTCCAACAAAAGCAGGATTAACTCTTTTTAATCCCCTCGATTTTAGAAGAAAGGAATGAGCAGGTGTCCCAATACTTTTGTCCATACAGTGTATGTGTGAAGGGGTGGGGGCAGAGAGTGAGAGATGAAAAGATAAGTTTGAGATGAAAGAGCAACAGTATTTATATCCATACGTGATACGTTTGAGCTCATCATATCCATTTCAAAGGGAATAATTGAGAGGCTAATCTCTGATCAGAGCCAACTTAGGAATTCCATGTCATCCTTCCTATGATTCCTGCTGCAGTTCCTACTCCAACTCGCATGTTTTACTGCAATTCCTACTTCAATCCTCATCGGAAATTGTACTTTACATACAGTCATTCTCATTGTCATACGCACTTCCAGTGGAATTCCCGGATGTCTTTCCTTCTGGAATTCCCATCATTATTTCCACTGTTATTCCTACTTTAACTCCTGCTATCAATCAAATCACAAAACATCACTTCCACTATAATTATTACTCTAATTCCCAATGTCATTCCCTGCATTTCCACCTTAATCCCCATTATCATTCCTACTGCAATTCCCTCTGTCACTCATAAAGGAATTCCCAATGTAGTTTCCTCTGCCACACCTACTGTAAGTCCCAGCTATTCTGGATATAATTCCCACTGCCATTCCTACTCCTAACGTTCTCTTGTTCTCACAGATTTTCCTCCTGTAGTTCCCACACCTCCTACGGAGGAAAGTGGTTCTATCCTTACTTCAGATCAAGTGTAATTGAGGTGTGATTTATAAAGCGTGAACCTTCACTTCCAGAGACTAAACATGGATTTTCAAAGATCAGTTCCAGCAACAGTGGATTTTACATCCCGGTGATCTGAAATCCACCTGAAGAGAAAGAGAAATAATGCAGTCTATGTTCTTCTTACTCTTCACTGCACCTCTCTCTCTCGCTCTCTCCCTCTCTCTCTCTCTCCCTCTCTCTCTCTCTGTCTCTCTCTCTCTCTGTCTCTCTCTCTCTCTCTCTCTCTCTGTCTCTCTCTCTCTCTCTGTCTCTCTCTCTCTCTGTCTCTCTCTCTGTCTCTCTCTCTGTCCTCTGTCTCTCTCTCTCTCTGTCTCTCTCTCTCTCTCTCTGTGTCCTCTCTGTCTCTCTCTCTCTCTCCCTCTCTCTCTGTCTGTCTCTCTCTCTCTCTCTCTCTCCCTCTCTCTCTCTCTCTCTCTCTCTCTCTTTCTCTCTCTCTCTCTCTCAGTAGAAGAGCCCCCTCTCACAGAAGAACTTTTCTTCTAGAAGGAGTTAAGTGCTCTAAAACTGAAGTAGTGTCTGCTCTCACGCAGAGGCTCCTTCCATCACATCTACAAAGCTCTTTTCAGCCTCGCTTCATTTGTGACTGATTGACAGTCACATGCGCACACACACACACACACACACGCACACACACACACACACACACACACACACACACACACACACACACACACACACACACACACACTGTCCCCTGGGTCAGCAGTGGGCACTGAGCCAGTCGGAGTCTCTCTGAAGAGGCTTCATTCTACAAGAACATTCCTCTTTCTCCTCAGCAAACAGATTTATTAAATCATAGATAGATAGATAGATAGATAGATAGATAGATAGATAGATAGATAGATAGATAGATAGATAGATAGATAGATAGATAGAGCAGCTATGATGTGGGTGGTAGGTCATTCTCAGCACTGCAGTCACACTGACATGGTGGTGGTGTGTTAGTGTGTTGTGCTGGTACGAGTGGATCAGACGCAGCAGTGCTGCTGGAGTGTTTGAACCCCTCAGTGTCACTGCTGGACTGAGAACAGTCCACCAACCAGTGTCCTCTGGGCAGCGTCCTGTGAGCACTGATGAAGGACTAGAGGATGACCAACACAAACTGTGCAGAAACAGATGAGCTTCTGTCTCTGACTCTACAAGGTGGAGACACTCAGTAGGAGTGTCTAATAGAGTGGACAGTGAGTGGACACAGTGTTTAAACACTCCAGCAGCACTGCTGTGTCTGATCCACTCGTACCAGCGCAACACACACTAACACACCACCACCATGTCGGTGTGACTGCAGTGCTGAGAATGACCCACCACCCACATGATAGCATCCCTAATGCCAGAAGATGGTTAGAGGGGTATAAAGCCCCCCAGCATTGTTCTCTGGAATTATGGCGCTCCATCCAGTACTGGGAGTTAGGAATGAGGTGGGGTGGTGATCATTCCACATCCTAACCTCACTAATGCTCTTTTCACTGAATGCAATCAAATGCTCAGAGCAAAAACAGCTGACGACTGAATCAGTGAGTCCACACTTTTAAAGAGTAGCACATGTAGATGTTTACTGCTTTCACTGCTGATGGATATAAAGGGTGCTGTTGAAATGTCCTCCTCCACCTACTGTGTTTGCTAAAACCAGCCCACTGTTCCCCATTTACCTCCGACCCCCACCTCCACCCACTCTGACTCTGATCCAATCTTTCCAACACATACACATGACGTGGATGCAATTTACTCCACCAACACAGCCAGTGCCAGTGTAGTAACTTTAGGCACGGGGTTGACTGGGATATAAATACCTGTAGGGTGTGCGACAGCATCCATAGATGGAGAAGAGGTGTCTTGTTCCATGTGTGGAAAATGGGTCACAAAGCAGATGTTAATGATTTGGGCCTGCAAAAGGCCATAGTGTGAAGGAAGGTGCTGAGTTTGCAGGTGAACTTCCAGGCCAGGATTGCTTCTAGAAGTCAATGCAGGTCCTTTCACAACTCCACGTGGACCTGTAGGCCATCAATTTATGGAGCAGAATGGCACGAAGAGCTCAGGGACTGGGTTTTCAGCCAACCATTAACATCTACTCTGTGGCCCATTTTTCACACATGGAAGAAGACATTCGCTGCACCGTACCAATCGAGGAATCACGTTACACACCCCGCAGGTATTTAGAACCTGATCATCCTCATGTAACGCCATCTGCAGGAGCCTGAATTTACTACCACCTTAAAGACACAAGGTGTCTATTTTTGTTGACTGGGGAGCAGGACTTGTTTACTTTCAGAGAGTTATTTGACGTCACTGCTGCTGTGAACGAAGAGAAGGAAGGTCTTCAGGCTCTGCGAGGTGAAAGATCAGGGCTCTGAAGGGTTTCATACCTGCTGCTGTCCGTGACTCTTGATGAAGTCATCTCTCTGCTTGCCCAGTTTGCTCTTCTCAGATCCACTCTGCTGAAGGTGCTTTAGACGGGACATCGCCTTCCCACTGCCAGACTGAGAGAGAGAGACAGAGAGAGAAAGAGGGATAGAGAGAGAGAGAGAGAGAGAGAGAGAGAGAGAGGGAGATGTTATGTTTCCATGCCTGGGTTTATTAATTGTGATGAAGTCGACTGTGAGGAAGAAGGAAACAGCAGGAAGGTGGAAAAACACGCCGTCAAAAACACACCAACCCTACGAGATAAAAGCTCATACAGGTGTGAGCATCACCGAGCCGTCCCCTAAAGTTCTGCCCCTTCATAATCAGTATACAATCAACTTACACAGCTTTGGGTTAAGATCAGAGTAAGGGTTAAGGTTAGGTTTAGGGCCAGGATGATGGTCAGGATTGGGTTCTGTGTTGAGGGTTGAGGTTAGGATTAGGCTCAGAACCAGAGTGAGGGTTAGGATTAGGTTTGGACTGAGGATAAGTTTAGGTTAGGATTAGGGTCAGGATAAAGGTTTGGGATTAGGTTCTGGGTAGAGGTTGGGATTAGGGTCAGGATAAAGGTTTGGGATTAGGTTCTGGGTAGAGGTTAGGATTAGGGTCAGGATAAAGGTTTGGGATTAGGTTCTGGGTTGAGGTTAGGATTAGGATTGAGTTTATTAACTCAACGTACAGGTTCTTCACAAATGCAAACCAAAACAAACTACTCGTCTAAGACATTCTATCTTCTGACCATTATGTCTTGCTTTCCCGTCTCTGTCCAGTGACTTGGTGAGATCACAGTCCAGCTGGCAGAGACTGTGTGGACGTTTGTCACTGTAATGAGGTGAAGCTGCTGTACCAGATCACCTCAGATGGCCTGATGAAATCTTCCACTACAGTTCTGCAACGGAGAAACTCACATGCTGAGACTGACATGAGAGCAAAGTGATGATGCAACTTTGACATGCATTAATATACGATTCTGCAACAGTTGTAGCCAGTTCGGTCAGATTTACTCTAAGCTGGGGTAACATCCCATCACCGGACACTCAACCCGAGCAGGACAGAGCTACATGTGTGGGACTACTGGTCCTCAACACTACCTGGCCATCTCCCTTGAGAATCCCTGGTCACTCTATCTGTAGAAGCATGAATCATTGACGTAACTGTGGATGACTACTTATTGTTGACCCGTGTAGAAGGTCAACTCTGATCAAATCTCAGTATCTTGGAACAGAAGCAAAGTCACCTGTTTAATCACCACTTCATTTCCCTGGACCAGCAGGAAGGACGTTAGATCGGTCACCAGTTCATTCCTTAGGACCGTCAGGAATGTCAACAATTTGTTTGGCAGTATGATTACCTGGACCATCAGGAATGTTGCCAACTCCCTGGACTAGCAGGAAGGTTGCCAGTTTGACTGGAAGTCCAATCCCCTGGGCCAACAGGAAGCTTATTGATTTGATTTCAAGTTCAATTGCATGGACCAGCAAGAAGGTTGCCAGTTTGATTCTCTGGACCACCAGATGCTAGTTTGATCAGTTCAATCAACCAACTGTACTGCCAGTTCAATCCCCTGGAGCAGCAGGAAAGACATCAGTTTGATTGCCAGTTAGCTTCCCTGGACCAATAGGATGGTTGACAGATTGATCGCCAGTTCAATCCACTGGACCAGCAGGGAGATGGCCAGTTTGATCACCAGGTCAATACCTGGACTGGCAGTAAGGTTGCCAGTTTGATCACCAGGTCAAACCCTTAGGAACCAAGGTTGCTGGCTTGATCCCCTGGACTGGCAGGATTTAGAGCCTTGAGAACTGCACCTGACCCTCAATTGTTCACTGGGCACTGGGGTGGTCCTCACTCATGAACTAGTGTGTCCTGTGACTCAGTTACTCAGGTATGTCTAAACACACTCTCTCTCTCACACACACACACACACACACACACACACACACACACACACACACACACTGAATGGATGCCTCCATCCTTGACTTGAACAGCCTGAACCGTTTTTAGCACAGGTAGCCTGAGAGTGCACACACACTTGACAGACCATCACTCTGGTATAACCTACTGACCCTCACACAGGTCTGCAGATCTCGAGAACCTGAACTGCGGTTCAACAATTGTATATTGTGTTACTGGAGCCTGAAACAGGGCAGATTTACTTTACTGTTTCCATAAATAAGGGAGAGAAGCCGGAACGTCACAGCAGAGAAAACCCTGAGACCTCGCAGTGTTTGAAAGGAAACGAGTGCAGAAGAAAAGGGAGGAAGCAAAAGCAGTTTATTTCCATCAGGAGACAGTTATGACCGTTCTTACAGAGAGCAGAAGAGGAGAGAGAAATAGATCACCATTAAAAACAACCCAGATAGAGAGAGAGGGAGAGAGAGAGAGAGAGGGGGAGAGAGAGAGGAGAGAGAGACAGGGAGAGGGAGAGAGAGAGAGAGGGAGAGACGGAGAGGGAGAGAGAGAGAGAGAGAGAGAGAGAGAGAGAGAGAGAGAGAGCAAATTATTAATGTAAATTCTTAATATGAATTGAAATATGATTGTATTAAAATATTTATATGATATAAAAAGTATTATTTGAAAATATATATTTTTTATTATTATAGATTTAAACAGCAAACTACGTTTTAGATATTTTACTTCAATTATACTCTAAATTAACAATAATAAACAATATAAGAAATATCGATTTCATTAATTATATTTTTTAAATGTGGGCTTTCCTGAATTTTTATTTTAAGATATTAATTTCCATATAATGTCAATTATTTTAACTTATTTTAAATATGAAATTTATATTAATTATTGAGAATATAAATTTAATCATAACTTTATTTAAATTTTATTATAATGTTCAGTAATTTCAGTAATATGAAATATAATAATTTAATATTATCAATATTTAATATTTATCAATGTGTAATTATTAATTTAGATTTGTTTTTGTATTCTGAATTTTAATTTGATCAAAATTTATTTTGAGATATTCATTTCATTACAATGTCCTGCTGTATATTTTTAGCTTAATTTTATTCTGAATATTAGCTTGATTAAAATGATTCAGAATATTTATTTTATTATAACATTATTAGAATTTGTTTATGATGTTATTCTAAATAATTCTATAATTATTTAAATGTATTTATTTTGACATTTATTTAAGAAATGTAGAGTCAAACAGCATCGGCCTTGGATCATAATAAATGATATATATATAAAACTGTGATGCAGGTAAATCTCCCGTTTTACTCCTGATGCTGATAGATGAGAAGAAACTGCAGGTGAACGTAGAAGGACAGAAAGACTGGAGAAGGACAGAACACCGACAGATTAGTGTGCGGCTGAACCTTGCTTAATTCAGGGCAGATGGAGGGTTTAGGTGGGACGGGGGGTCTCTGGGACTCTCCTGTGCTCTTCGAGATGGATTGAGAAGGAGAGGCGGCACTGGACTTCTGCGGTGGATTTGCGGCTGTGGGACACCCAGCGGAGGGGCTGTGAGGCAGAGCTGGGATGGTGTAGAGGTCCGTGTTTGGGTGAGTGCTGAACTCCATCAGACTGAGCTCCAGCTCACGGATGGTCTCCTCCAGGCTGTCCAGACGGCGGTAGGTGCTGTGCTTAATGTCTTCTCTACCGGCCTCCTGGCCCACTCCTTGAGTCCGGATGGCACTTCTGAGGATGTTCGTGGGCTCGTTGCGTTCTGGCCTCTGATCTTCTCCCTTGTCCACCTCTTTTTGGTCCTCTTTCTCAAAAGACTCCTGGATCCTCAGCTCGATGTTCCTCGACCGTTTCACTGCCTCAGCTGGAGGTGAGGATGAACAAGCAGAAGAACTTCTTGACCCTGCCTGGAGCTCCTTCTGGTATCTGTCCATCTCTTGTCTCCCAGATGGCTTTCTATGAGTTGTTGCCAAGTCCTGTTTCCATAGCGACAGACTGGGAGTCTTAACAATATGGCTAAAATAACTGAGATTAATGTCACTTCCTGTGCTCCTGTCCCTTTGTGGTTTGTTGGAAAGCTTTTCCATGTCAGAACAGCCACTTCCCTCCGAGCACTCAGATGGAGAAGTAGGGAGTGAAAGACATGCGGTCAGGACTATCTGCGGGACTGGAGAGGATGGACCGCGCTGAGCCTGCAAAGGAAAAATACATCATTACTCATAAAGATGTAAGAAATAAACCACTTCTGTCATTTAATCTATAAGGACCTGATTGGACAATCAGTACTATACTCCATATTCCAGTCAGACTCAAAAAACATACAGAGCTTCCATTTAAACTGAATTCACACCGGATTCATACTGGATTGCAGTCACTGTCTAATTATTAATCAGACTATAGACACTATATATACTATAGACACAAAACCATACTGGATTCCAATCTTTCATCATTTTTTTATCTGTATATAAAGTGTATTTTTAATAATAATAATGATAATAATAATAATAATGATAATAATAATGGTAATAATAATAATGATAATAATATTAATAATAATAATAATAATAATAATAATGATAATAATAATAATACCAATAATATTAATATGAATAATGGTAATAATAGTAATAATAATAATAATAGTAATAATAATAATGATAATAATAATGATAATAATAATAATGATAATAATAATGATAACAATAGCAATAATATTAATAATAATAATGGTAATAATAATAATGATAATGATAATAATATTATTAATAATAATAATAATAATAATAATGATAATAATAATAATACCAATAATATTAATATGAATAATGGTAATAATAGTAATAATAATAATAGTAATAATAATAATGATGATAATAATAATGATAACAACAACAATAATATTAATGATGATGATAATAATATTAATAATAATAATGATGATATTATTATTGTTATTATTATTAATAATAATGATAATAATAATAACAATAATATTAATAATAATAATAGTAATAATAATAATGATAATAATACCAATAATCTTAATATGAATAATGGTAATAATAGTAATAATAATAATATTAATATTAATAATTAATAGGGCTGTACAGTGAGCAGTGAGGTGTTACTCTCTTACCTGTCTGTCTGCTTTTGTTTTGTTGATCTGGTCTTCTGATCTTCCCTGAGACAATGTGAACTGCTGGTATAGGAACATGCAGAGTGATAACTCTAACACACACACACACACACACACACACACACACACACACACACACACACACACACACACACACACACACACACAGACACACACACTCGCGACAACTTGAAAAATTACATGCACACACACACCCACCTACAAACACACACACACCTGAAATACAATATCAGCATACCCTTCACACCAGGCATGCACTGGACACCAGAAGTGAGGTTTAAGTGAGTTGTGAAGTGGATTTGTGTGTGTGTGTGTGTGTGTGTGTGTGTGTGTGTGTGTGTGTGTGTGTGTGTGTGGGGAGGTGCCTCATAAACACGTTTGCCATGTAGGACCAAAATGCAGAGCAATGCAGCGTGAATGTGTGGGCACTGTGTATCAAAGAAGCAGTCCATCTATGTGCAAGTGTGTGTGTGTGTGTGTGTGTGTGTGTGTGTGTGTAATGTCAGTAGAGGGCAGCAGTCCACACAGGCTCACACTGAGGGTTGTTACCTGTCCTGCCGCAGGAAGCAGGTGTAAACTGGAGGGAGGAGAGAGGGTCCTGGAAAGTGGGTGGGGCTTTTGGAGGAGGAGGGAGGGGCTTAGGTTCTTTCCAGATAATGTACGTTCAAACAGCTGGGGTTTGGGGGTGGGGGGTTAAAAAGAGTGTGAGAAACAGAGAAAACACAGAAGCAGTGTTTGTTTTCAGTCAGAAGTGGACCATGAAGTTCATTAATGGCTGATCAAGTCCAACATCAGAGCGATGCTCACCAATACTGTGAGCTTCTTCATCTCTTCTGATAAACTAAGCACATTCATTGTGGCTATGACACCGTGTTTTTATGGGTGTGATACCAATCCTGGACCTGGAGGTTCTCCTGTCCTGTCCATGTTAAAGTTCACCCTGCTCTGATCCAGGCAATCTGTCAGTTAACAAGCTTGTTCCAAGTGTAGGACGGGGGTTCTTCAAGACCTGAGAGACCTGGGTTGGGAACCACTGCCATAGAAGAGCCACTACGGCTTCAGTATAGAAGCATGTTCATAATAGAGATGTGTGAGTGTGAAGAACCTTCATGTGAAGGTTCTTTTGACCATCAAAAGGATGAAGCATCTGGTAGGTTGCATGATGCTAGAACATTGGCTCCATTTGAATCATTCCAATGGTGTCTCCAAATGTTCTGCACCAAATCCAGATTATGAACCACCACAGCATTTCTCTACAGTCCCCTGTAAAGTGGCCAGCAACTCCAATAGCCAGATTGGTGTGTTGAGTCTCACTGGGTTTTGGTGAACGGTCAGTATGAGGTCAGTGCACCAGAGCATGGGTCTCTATAGGGGTTTCCCACAGAGAGTGCCAGGGGCTTGGAGGGCATGTGCCACCCACTGCTCTGGCCCCTCAACCACTCAACCAAAAGAGCCCAATCTGCCTGCCTGCCTGCTGATGCTAATGAGCCTTACAGTGAGTTTGTGTGTGTGTGTGTGTGTGTGTGTGTGTGTGTGTGTGTGTGTGTGTGTGATAGCTGTGTGTTTTGCCCCTAAGCTAGAGGAGCCCAAAATTTAACAAACACCAAAACAGTTCAAGTGGTATCATCTCCTGCATGAGTGTGTGAGAGAGTGTGTGTGTGTGTGTGTGTGTGTGTGTGTGTGTGTGTGTGTGTGTGTGTGTGTGTGTTTACACAGTAAAGCTCAGCTGGTGTGCAACAGGCACATCTGCTGCTACTTGTAGAGCGAGCCATGAACCATAAGCCACTTGGGTAGAAATTAATTTGTAAAATGTAATTAATAGAAATATAGTTTTCTTGTGCGAGTTTTTGAAGGAGCCTGTCTTCTTTCAACCTCAGACATTAGTTTGGTTTGCTCTTGATTGCTGAAGAGAGTTGGATCACCATGGTGACATCCAAAGAGCTATTAGAGGCCTTCAGAACATGGATTGTAGATGCAGATTAGGGTCACAGCTGATCCAGAGCCCACCTGGAATCATCAGGCACAAGGCAGGTATACCCGCTAGACAGGGTGCAAGTCCATCGCATGGTACCTCACACCACCAGTTGATGTACCATGAGGACATGTACTATGCTGGAGGACACCGAAGGGGTAGTCGAATCTACAACCCCATGTCTGGAACACATGGGTTTGATCTGTGATATGACTTTACCTCTAGTTCTGCTGCCAGTTTCTCTTCTTCTCCGTCCTCCTTCTCTCCCCCAGCCACTGTGGGTGGAGTAGAAGCGGGCCGGGGCGCCTCGGAAACACTCCTTCTCAACTTTATGTGGGGCTTCTGGATCTCTGTCTCGTCAGATTCTGATTTCTGTTCACACACATGCACACGAACACAGGTATGATTGTTTATAGACAGTCAAGCCAGACACAGTACGGGGCAAAAGTATTGGGACACCTGCTGATTCATTGATTCTTCTGCAATCAAGGCTATTAAAAATAGCTTATCCTGCTCTTTGTTGGAGTCACTCAGTCTACTGTCCAGGAAAGACTTTCTACTTGATTTTGGAACATTGCTGTGAGGATTTGCCTTCAGTGATGACCATGTTTGTTAGATGGTGCATAATCACTAACCCACTACACACTTTGATGTGTAAGATATCGTGGTAATACATTATGCTCGAATACATAAGTAACATCCCATAAATCACATTTGGTGTTGTACCTTCATGCTCTTGCCGGGGACGATCACTTCTCCGCTGCGTGTGGTAAGGCCTGGTGAGGAAGGAAAGCTCCTCCGTGGTGGTGGGGGCGGGGGGGATTTGGAGGGCTTCTCCGTCCGATACCGTGCTACCGTAAGCTCGTCTGACCCTCGTCTGGACCCTCCCTCCTTACTGGACAACTTGTGAGTGGCATGCAGGACTTTGTTGGGTTTGTGCTCAGGCGTAGCATTGGTACTAGAGTGGGTTTCATTCTGGTTCTGGTTCTGGTTTTGATTCTGGTTCTGCATCGGTTTGATCTGCTTGGCGGCGAAGTCCAGGTCTGGAATGGCCTTCATGAGCTCAGCCTGGGTCTCCTCCAGCAGCCGGTTAATGTCCTGAGCACTGTACTGGGTCAAACTGGCCCGCTTCTCCTCCCAGTCCCTTTCAGCAGCCTGGAGAGAGCAGCAGAGAGGTGGAGTTTATACTATATCGACAAAAGTATTGGGACACGTGCTCATTCATTGTTTCATCTTTGTAGTAATAAGGGCCTGTTTTGTTAGAGAAACTGTCTCTACTGTCCAGGAAAGACTTTCTGCTAGATTTTGGAACCTTGCTGTGAGGATTTGATTGCCTTTAGTGACAAGAGCTAGAGTTAATGAAGTCAGGATATGGGATAATCATGAGGATCTCTGTAAAGTATTGGATGGAGCACCATCATTCCATAAAACATAATTCCACAGGTCAATGCTGGGGGGCTTTATAGGCATTAGGCATGGTGCCCATGGTTGCCCAATCTCCTCTTGAGAGTCCTGTTCTATTGGCAGTACTTCTCTACAGGGACTAGACAAGCTGTGTGTGCATTTGCACATGGGTGTCAGCAATGGGTCCAGCTTAAAGTGGCTGAATGCCTTCATTATAAGGGATGTCCACAATTTTTTGGACACACCGTGTATTGTATAAGACAGAAGACCAGCACAATGCAGACACAATCATACCAATCAACCAAATGCAGGCCTTACCAGTCGGACCTCCACAGATGAGGCTTTATCTGTTCCTCCTCGTCCCCCAAGCTCCTCCAGAACCCGCCCCTTTAGTGACCCAATACCATGAGAATCCCTCTCTCGCTGCCCTGAGGAAGGGTTGCTGTGGGAGTGGCTATGTGTGTGGGTGTGGCCGTGAGGGCTCCAGTTGGCCAGGCTGGACTCGTTGAGGTTGAGAGGAGGACTGGTGGGAATCTCGAAGTCGGACCCTTTCCTGAAGTCTTCTCCACCCATGTGTTTGGAGGAGGGGCTGGAGAAATCGTCCTGATTCTTCCAGATCCCCTCGTTCACCTGTCTGAAAGTGCAGTGGGAGGAGCTTATATCCATAGACGTTTGTTATTGTGTATTACTCTGATCCATATTGGATTCTACTGGTTGAGTGGAGGTAATCAGGCAAGATTAAGACAAATAAACTTTAAAAATAAAACGGAACCCCTTTTGATACATAAAGAACCATATTTCAGTGTGAAGAAATGTCCTCTTTTCAATTCAAAAATGCAGTAAATTATTCAAAATAATTTCTGGAGCATGAAACTCTTTCTGCTGGACTTAATGTAATTAACACACAAATGAAAAATGGCTCATTGAGTGTAAATAATGTGTGTTAATATATGTGTATATCTCACACTGTTCAGGTCATTCTGACACAGGAGTGACAGTAAAAGCTGTAAGTATACAAATATAAAATGTTTAATTAGACCTGATTTAGATTTTATTTATAAAAACTGAGCTAAAGATAATGTTTATGGAGCAAAATATTGTTTTAAATATTTCTAAACTAGGTGTGACTTATAAACTGAGTGTGTGTAGTAAATTAAGTGGTGTCTAATGGACTAGGGGTGTGTCTAATAAACAGGGTGTCTAATGGACTAGGGGTGTGTCTAATAAATGGGGGTGTGTCTAATAAATTGGGGTGTGTCTAATAGACTAGGGGTGTGTCTAATAAATGGGTGTGTCTAATAGACTAGTGGTGTGTCTAATAAATGGGGGTGTGTCTAATAAATGGGGGTGTGTCTAATGAACTAGGGGTGTGTCTAATAAACAGGGGTTGTCTAATAGACTGCTGTTGGACTGTTAAACATGGGAACATTACTGGTTCTCCTCATGGTTGAAAATAGCAGGAGTACTAAAGGTTCTTCACACTTATACATCTCTATTTGGTTCTTTAGAGAACCTAAAGATGTTCTTCTATGGATTTGTTTATAAATAAACAAATGAAAGCGTATAAGCTTACTTTGTACATACACAGTCTGGATACTTTAACACAGTAGTTCCAGCTGTTCTACTAAGTGCCACTATCTTTATAGTAATGTTTATTGTTGTGTCGAGTATATATATCGATTTTGCATTTTGAAAAGAATATGCATTTTATAAGCATCAATTAAACTGTATAAATATGAGGCTGAATATGAGCTGACGAGGTTGTTTATGGTGTTTTATTCAGTTCAGGTCCTTTTTGAAGTCTTGGAATGAATGAATAATGACTGTACTGTACAGCATATACTATATATATCACTTTTCTTATTGTGTGTGTGTGTGTGTGTGTGTGTGTGTGTGAGAGTGTGTGTACCTCTTAAGAGTGGTGAGTGTGTCAGTAATGGTTTTGCAGCGTTTGAGCAGAGCGTCCAGTCGGTGAGGCTCCTCCTTTAGAAACTTGACCGCCTCCACCTCCACCCTCAACACCACACGCATCTTACTCTGCAGCCCAGGGAACTGATCTACATGAGGGAGGGAGGGAGGGAGGGAGGGAGGGAGAGAGAGAGAGAGAGAGAGAGAGAGAGAGAGAGAGAGAGAGAGAAAGAGAGAGAGAGAGAAAGAGAGAGAGAGAGAGTACCTGTATAAATGTTTGCACCTGTATAAATACGGTTCTCCAGGGGTTCTTTAATAAAGGCAGTGACCCTGTATAGAACAGGAACAACTCATCTGGATGCTTAAGCAGATCTTCATATAAGAGGAAAACTCTCAGACAGATCTTTATACAGTAGAACCACTTAATTCTATATGGCACTAAAAGGGATTCCACTACTACCATCACCGTTCTGAGTGACATGGTGATGTGGACGTGGTGTTAAGGACAGTCCTCGTAACAATCTGTGTGCATGACTACATGTCAACATCGTCAAGTCCCTCAGAATGGTGATGGTCCTATTTTTGATTTGGTGGAAACAACCAATGTTTGGTCTCCACATCTCCAGACCCGTCCCTGATTGAAAATGTGTGGACGCAATTGGACGCTCCATCAACACTCCGCCCCTACCGCACCATCCGCAGAACTGAGTGAGAACATTCAAGCTGCATGAGATGGATCATCACAGGACACCATTAGGAACCTCTACACCTCCATGCAGAGACATCTGACATGTTGCGTTAAACCCGACGCTCTGCTAGAGCCTAGGGTACTTCACAGAAACAGACGAGGAACACCTGAAGACAGTTAACAATGGTAGGATGTAGGATGAGTTATTAGTCGGTGATGTTCGATGACGTAGGTCATGTGACCGTTCTCTTACTCTTTAGCTCGGTCAGTGTCTCTCCCAGCCTCCGCAGCACTGTGGCCTTCTCTTCCAGTTCCTGCACCGTAATGTGCCTGTGGTTCACAGAGCTCTCCTTCTGGATCTCATCTACAGACTTTTCCAGATCACTGAGACACAAAGATGAGACACAAAGACATTTGTCAAATTGTCCTACTGTCCAAGGAAGGCTGTCTACTAGATTTTGGAACATTGCTGCAAGGATCTGATTGCAATGAGCTTTGGGAGAACATTAGTGAGGGCAGGTGCTGATGTTTAAAAGTTCACATTACTTCAAATGTTTGTAGACTCTAAAGTAAGCTTCACTGCACAAGTTTACAAGTTGGAACATTGCTGTGAAGATTTGATTGCATTTAGCCATGAGAGCATAATGATGTCATGTACTGCTATTAGATGACCAGATCTGGATCACAAACATCACTCCCTCCATCCACAGGTACTGGATGGAGCTCCATCACTCTAGAACAGTTCCACTGCTCCACAGGCCAATGCTCATGGGTTGTAGCGCCATGAGTTCTCAAACTGTCCTGAAGACAAATCTGCTATTGGAAAGTGCTGGAAGTTAAGATCAAGCCCGTGGGGTTCAAACCTGGTCTAGGTGGGTTTCAGATGGGTATGTGCTTTGGGTGGGTTTGTACATATGTTATTACTGGGACCCGGCTGGGTTCCGCAAATAGGCCCCATCATTGCAGCTCATCTTTATCTCACCTGGGTTCCATCTAGGATCCAATGTGCCATTGACAGCCCAGATGGTGCCCCTGTTAACCCAATGACCCTGGTGGGCATCCATATGGGTGGCCAAAACTTTCTGGGTTCCCAGAAAACCTTCTTAACATACACCAGTCAGCCAAAACATTAAAACCATCTTCCTGATATTGTAACACACTGATCCGATCCATCGAGTCTCTGATTTCACAAAACCTCTGAAGGTGTCCTGTGGTACAGCAGACATTCCAGCAGATCCTGCACATTGTAAGGTGGGACCTCAATGAACATCAGTGAGCCTTGGTTGCTCATGATCCTTCATGTCCTTCTTTGGAGCATGTTTGGCAGGTACTGACCACTGCATACCTGATGCTTCAGAGATGTTCTGACCCAGCTGTCTAGCCATCACGACCTGATTCCTTTCAAAGTGTCTGAGACTCTTATATTGCGGCTGATGGGTATCTCCCCGCTCTCAGTCTCTCAGCCTCCCCGTCTCTCAGCATGTGCATGTTTGTGTATATATATCTATCTGTCAATAGCTCGCTATGTGAGAAAGCCCTTCTACAGATGCTAAAATAAGCAGAGCTCAGTCAGGGTCTTTACACTGATGAAAATCCAATTTAACCACATCAAGCAAATCCACTCCCAACCATATGCTGTGGAAGACCAGAGCTGTGTAAATAATTGAATCACATCAAATGGCTGTTAGCTACACTTAATAAGCAGCATCAATTAACAAGAACGCGACGCATTCAACAGCAGGTTGGAGAAGCAGATTATGGGTCTTAAGTGCTTTGATTGTTGGGGAGTTAATTGATCCGAGTTGTGATTTAATAGTTTTTGGTGGTGAAGTCATGAATCATGATGTAAATGTAAAATCAGGCCAAATTAAACTCGTAAAGTAGCTGATTATGGAGCGTTTCTTCAGTTCAACTCAAATTAAGTTTAGTGTAAAGTTCTCCTAAATCACATTTTCTACTCCATACATGTTGAGTTGAGCCTCTAAAGCATGCGTTGACGAGCTGCCGGTAAAAGTGATGAAATGTTACGTAAGACGTTTATAGTCTGGCTCCTCTCCCTCAGTGTGTTTACTGTTTATTCCCCTCCCCCGGTCAGAACTTCCGAGACCTTGCTGAGATTCGCACTGATGATCTCCTCATGCGTGATGAGCAGCAGTTAGACCATAGGGCCACCTCAGAGCTGTGGAATTACGCTGCATACAAACGCAGTTCTGAGTAGATCTACCTTCCCTTCTTTGACTCTGCAGCTCTAGAGTGGAGTGACTGTCTAACTGCCTTCTTGTCAAGTGATCATCGTGAGTTCAAATCTCATCAACACCCAACTAAACACATTAAGGGGGGCGGGGAACGAGGTAACATTACTTTAACTTAATTGATTAATTGCTGCAAGTCAACCAGCGTGGACCGCCGTCAAACTCTTGGGGCTGGATGCAATCAAATTCTCACGGCAATGTTCCAACATAGAGTGTAAAGCCCTCTCAGATGAGTAGGGACTTGTATTGCAAAAAAAGGATGTGTGCGTGACTTACTGAAGCTGCTGTATGATGAGTTCCTCTTCATTGAGGTATTTCAGCCTCTCCTCTTCCACCAGGAGGCGCTGTCGCTGGAGTGGATCCTCCTGCTTCCTCAGAGCATCAGACACCCTTACACTCAACTCCGCCTCCGTCCGCTTCATTAGAGTGCGCACCGAGTCCTGATTCTGCAACTATGAATTATACAACAACATTATGACCACCTCCTTGTTTCTACACGCACTGTCCATTATTAGCTCCTCTGACCCCACAGGAACCTCCTTTCACCCTGATCTTCAATGATTAGGACCCCACAGGACCACCACAGAGCAGCTATTATGTGGGTGGTGGGTCATTCTCAGCACTGCAGTCACACTGACATGGTGGTGGTGTGTTAGTGTGTGTTCTGCTGGTATGTGTGGATCAGACACTGCAGTGCTGCTGGAGTGTTTAAACACTGTCCACTCACTGTCCACTCTATCAGACACTCCTACCGAGTGTCTCCACCTTGTATATGTAAAGTCAGAGACAGAAGCTCATCTGTTTCTGCACAGTTGGTGTTGGTCGTCCTCTAGTCCTTCATCAGTGCTCACAGGACGCTGCCCACAGGATACCCTGGATGTTTCTGGTTGGTGGACTGTTCTCGGTCCAGCAGTGACACTGAGGGGTTTAAACACTCCAGCAGCACTGCTGTGTCTGATCCACTCGTACCAGTGAAAAACACACAATCTGTGTATATTAACGATAATAATAAAAGCATAATACACTATGTCATTTTAAGTGTGTGTGTGTGTGTGTGTGTGTGTGTGTGTGTGTGTGTGTGTGTGTGTGTGTGTGTGTGTGTGTGGAATGCTGTTTTGACTATGTAAAACTCTCAATCCATATTCAATTTCTGGCTGCTGAATTGTCCTTGATAATAAGTGTGTGTGTGTGTATGTGTGTGTGTGTGTGTGTGTGTGTGTGTGTGTGTGTGTGTGAGAGAGAGAGAGAGAGAGAGAGAGTGTGTGTAGAAGTCCATAAGCATACTCTGTCCTTGGCAGCTCTGATGTGTTTCAGATCTATTCTCTTTGTAATGACAGATGCAGACGTACAGTTCTGCCCTTGAGTTTAATGTCCTAATAAACTGCTCTGTCCTTGTGTGTGTGCACATGCATGTGTGAAAGAGTAAAACTGTGTGTGTGTGTGTGTGTGTGTGTGTGTGTGTGTGTGTGTAAAATTCTTATGTTGTAAACATTTTGAAGATGCTGCTTTCTGCCCTCAGGAAAATCCTCCTCAGTTTTGTCACTTTGCTTCACACATAATAGTGTGTGTGTGTGTGTGTGTGTGTGTGTGTGTGTGTGTGTGTGTGTGTGTGTGTGGGTTCTCCTCTGTGTACTTCATGGTTGCTTCTCTGCTGAATAATTCATGAGCCGCATGAACATTTTACACCCTCCACTGTCACCGCAGGCAACAGGCAGGGTCAGAGGTTTCTCTCTCTCACACACACACACACACACACACACACACACACACACACACACACACACACACACACACACACACACACACACACAGGTACTGCCAATAAGCACCCAAAAAGCAACTCCACAGAAACACCCTGTAACACCATAGAAACCCCCTACCATCACCATCACTTAGCAACACCATAGCAACCACTAAGCAACTCCATAGACATAGACCCCCCCTTCTCAGACCAGGTATTACTCATTATACACTATATGGACAGAAGTATTGGGACACCATGCTCATTCACTGTGTCTTCTGAAGTCAAGAGTAAAACTGTCTTTACTGTCCAGTAAAGGGTTTTCTACTAGATCTGTGTTTCCAGTCCTGATACTGGAGACACCCCTGTCTTGCACATTTAGTGCTTTTCCTGCTCCTATCACAAATGATTCAACTAAACAGCTCCTTAACAAGGCCTAGTAGTGTAGCTGGGAGTGTGCTAAAGCAGGGAATCCACTAAAGTGTGTGTACAGGTGCTGTCAGGACCAGTATTTATGCCTGACACTCTGATCTCCCTTTAAAAGTGTCTCCTCAAGAATGAAGAAGCGTGGCTGTTTTAACTGGAAATTAGAGCAACGTTAGGAATCTATACGTCCTACTTGGCCACCTAGGACTTCATTCATACTTAAGGTATCCTCCTAAACCTCCTGCTGAAGCTTCGGAAGCTTCAGAATATCCCCACACCACCAGAACATTCATGTTTCCCCGTTATTATGGGAATTCTGTCCCAAAAAAGACACGCTCTCAAACACACAACCCCCCGTTTCATCTTCTCACTGTTCCACTCAATGCCCAGGCCTGTCAGCTCGGTGATGGCATGAGGATTCTCAGTAAACTGTGTAGAAGCTGCGGTTGAACATCCCCGCTGTTTGTTCTGTCTGCGTGTTTTATGCGACCGTAGACGCGGCTTGCCGGAGACGGCTGCTGTTCAGGGACGGCTGGTCTGCAGAAACTCGCCTCTGTGAACTGATAACACGTTTTATATTGTAGCGCTTGTAGAGACACTCTCGGGCTCAAAAGGACCCCGATGTGTCAGAAACGCACAGGCATGTCTCGCCTTCCTGTCTGACGAACCCCTTCACACGGCGGCAGCGTGATGTGGAGGTTTTGGCAGCTGTGCGTTCAGACGCACATTAAAGGAAATGTAGCTGCTGTTCTCTAAACTGCAGCCACTGCTGACACAGATGTGCAAATGCACATGCTGCCCACACCTGACAATAGATACATGACATATGATACAGGAGCACTTTGTAGGGGGCCTCCTTTCACACTGGCATGGTGGTGGTGTTAGTGTGTGTTGCGCTGGTATGTGCAGTGCTGCTGGAGTGTTTAAACCCCTCAGTGTCACTGCTGGACTGAGAACAGTCCACCAACCAGAAATGTCCAGCCGACAGCGTCCTGTGGGCAGCGTCCTGAGGATGACCAACACAAACTGTGCAGAAACAGATGAACTTCTGTCTCTGACTTTACATCTACAAGGTGGAGACACTCGGGAGGAGTGTCTAATAGATTGGACAGTGAGTGGACACAGGGTTTAAACACTCCAGCAGCACTGCTGTGTCTGATCCATGCATACCAGTGCAACACACACTAACACACCACCACCATGTCAGTGTGATGGCAGTGCAAGTCTACAATGGTGTTGTGCCAGACTGTCAGGGAGTCACTCAGAATAGCGATGACCAATGAGTGAGAATTCCATGCTGAGATGACTGGAATGTTGTGTACTGGACAGTACAGACTGTTAATCCAACAACAGCCAGATAGACGAGTTGAGTAGTGAGCTGGTGTCCCAATACTTTGGTCCACATGTTGGTCAGCAGAAATGAGCAAGTCTGTGCCAGCACTGGGCAAAATTAAGACCTGAATTGACAATGGAGAGACTCCCAAACCTTGGTAGATACATTAGGACCATATGTCCAGATATAGGCGAGTGTAGATGTGTATGTTGAGGTGGACTACCTGTATCTTTCGTAGCTGGTCAAGCTGCTTGCGCAGGTCAGTGGCGTTCTGCTTGAGCTCGTGCAGGTGGAGCTGCATCTGCAGTCTAGACACTGTGGAGCCCTGCGGGGTCGCAGCAGGGGGCGGCATCAGGGCCAGCGGGGCAGACGGGGTCAGAGCTAGCAGACAGAACAGGACAAGTGTTGAAGGGCAGGAAATAGACGGCACCACCGTGTGGTATTTGACCTAAACATGCTCCGCAGACAAATTCAAAGTTTGGTAGATACTGTTGCAATGTTACAAGCTTAACAGTGAATACACTGACCTGCCGAATGTCATGGGATATCGGCAGAGGCAGTACCTCAGAGGACTGTGCATTTCTAAAGTTCTTTGGGAATGTAACATTCCTAGATCCACAGTACACCGTGTGTACCAGGAATATGTCCTAGAGGCATTACCACCCACAGTGGGCAGCACAGTGGGTGGTAATGATTGTGAACAAATATCAAATCCACATTCAAAGCAGGAGCCCTACACGGATATCCTGCAACTCAGTGTGCCTTTTTGACCTTCCATGGATATGGGAAAAGACATGGAATACCATATCTAGTTCCCGTACCATGGATATATATCGTCATAGATGCGCAAAAACCTCGTAGGTTTATGACAAATTTAGAGAAAAAAATCTTATTCAGAAAGCTTGCCTAACCTGGCAACAGCAGCTAAGAGAGAACACGTTTGTGGGTGGAGCATGAGTTGCACTATAGTGCGAGCAAACACACACACACACACACACACACACACGCGCACACACACCAGACTGCATTAAGGCACACAGACATTCCACTTCAGTTGACACCCACCACCATTCTCTTTCCTGCTTTCTCTGTCACGCAAACACACACACACACACACACACACACACACACACACACACACACACACACACACACACACAGACACACACACACACAGATATATAGACTGGGAGCGCAGAGCACTGTCTCCTCAACAGTCCATATGGAGTCAGCATGCTATTAGTGTAGACTGAAGGAGAATTAGGAATAGCAGCATTCTCTGGTGTCCTAAATTCAGGGGAACACAACGTGAATCTTGGAATTCATTTACAATCAAAGGGAACAATTTGTGAACACCGCGTACAACAATGCACATGGGAAGTCCCGAAATTCTTACATTGCAGACTTCCCATGTTGCACAATTCCATTTCATACAACCTTCATTCTGAGCTCTTTGAATCAGACCCTGGTGATTCACTCACTTCGACAATCAAGTGCAAACCTAACTAATGTCTGACGTTAAAATAAGGCGCCTCCAAAATCCTCGCTGTGGTCTAATTATCTGCAGCTGATGTGCTGGTCAGTGTGTGTACTGACCAGGACTTTTCACTGGTCAGAATTACAGCATAAATATCTATAATTATATTTCTGACTGTATTTATAGAGTGAAACTTTATGTGGACCAATGGAACAGTTTAGTATAGAACTAAAGAACTAAAGTATAAACCCCGCCCACAAACACTGACAGATCTACTTAGCAGAAAGTGTGTCACTCACGCCTTTCACAAGATTCATCATTTCTGGGATATTAAATACAATGAGAGTCAGGAACCTGCTATGACCACGCAGGAGACTCCCGTGACTCCCGGGAGAGGTGGGACGTCTGAATTTAGGGTTCACTTAATATTCCATTTGACAGAAAATGAACTCCCGGCTGGATACATTACAGGCGTTCCGTGACTATAACACACATACTCACACATACCGATACGCCGCAACATCAGAACATACATACATATTATAAGGAAGTGTGTGTAGAAGTTCAGAATAGACACTTTGGGAAAGAGAGGGAGCTAGACTGTGGAGGAGAGAGAGGGAGCCATAATTAAGACACAAACACACACACACAAAACACACACACACACTAAAGCTTTTGTGTGTGCGCACTTGCACACACAGGCCAAACGATTGGAAAGACACTCGAGCAGAGACAGAGCTACCTTTCCTCATCAGGCCGCCAGCTGAAACATACAGTACAGGCAGTCAGCTCGTCCAAGTGAGGGAGAAAGAAATGCAAGCAAACAAATACAACAGTAGAATGGGGGGCACGATTCGGGGTCAGTGTGGGACACTGAGACCCTTGAGAAACCCTCAGAATGACCTGCTGCAGAGGGGTAACTGATATTACACTCGGGGTGGAAAACCTTCTAAAGCCGAATCTAACCGATCTGAACCCCTCGGCAGTGTGTTTGAACTAGCCCCTGAAACGCACTCTCGGAGGAGTCCGGAGAGAGACAGCGGCAGTGAGAGGAAGATGGGGGGAGAAGATAATGGAACCACTAAAGGTGAGTCAGAAAAAGAAACCCTGATGAAGAAGAAAGAGGGGTAAGTCATCTGCTATAGACAGAAATACCTGGAGCTTGAAATGCAGTTGTTATGTATTAATGTACTACTATTTATTTACCATTAAAGAGCAACACCAGTGAAAGCACTAATGATTGTGCATGAAGGCTGGAGGTGGAGCTCTAATGCAAGGTATGTTAAAGTAGGTCAGTAGCCAGAATGCTGACACCACGATAGTGATTCTGGACGAGGGCTGGAAATGGTGCGCTAATGCCGCGGTAGTATGTTGGAGTAGGTCGGTAGGCAGCATGCTGACACACTAGTGTTGCTCTTTAACTGCAGCGTAAGTGCTGCTGTATATACCTGGGAGTTACTATGTTACTAAGCAGAAGAAGAGCTCTTACATATTCTTTCACACTTCCAAAGCAATTCTTTCACTCTCCTCTATGTAGTGCACTTTGTAGGTTGTGAAATAGCAGCACCTCCACCTAAACAGGGTTTGATCTGTCTGATGTGTCACACCTGTGGTCCTTGGATCATAGTGCTATTCCGTGAAGCCACTCGGGGGTGAGCAGGAGTGGGCAAAATGACTATGTTTTAATATATTGTGATGAATTTTGATCTTTATTTAAGCTTAATAATCAAGACTGAGCTACAATAAGACCCTCTACATTGTATAACCCTAGATTTTGTCTTAGCTTCTGAGGGTGGGCATCAACATTAAGCCCTGGATGTCCACTGACCCCAGCACCGCCCCTGTCACAGGCTTCGTAACCTCTGGTTTGTATATCACAACTGCAATAGTCAACCTTTTGTGACCAGTCAACCCTGTCCTGACCTCGACATGCCAAGATGCATCAACAAGAAGCAGAGTTACTCACTTCCTGTGGCGGAGCCGTCGCTGGTGGATTCCGTCTTCTCGCTGGAAGAGAAAGGGAAGGGCCGTGAGAAGTCCGCCCCCTGGTCCGGAGGGCAGCCAGCCATCATGCAGAGACGCAGCAGGCCGCATCTGAGGATCACACAGCCGTGATACTGACGCTGCCCCCAACACACTGCAGAACTCAACACTGACCCCTTAACCTCTCCGTAATGACTGCGCTAGTGTCCCTAACGGCTCTTCCACACCAATCAAACATCAACACACTCTGACACACTCAGTGCTCCAGGTGGTCCTGTGGAGCAATCAGTTAACTGACCTGGAGGCTGTAGAGTGAAGGTGGGTGAGAAGACCTTAGAAGACCTACGATATTCTGGAGCATTGCTGTGAGGATCTGATTGATGGAGAATCATTATTTCAGAGAACACAGTTCCACTGCTCCACAACTCAATGCTGGGGGGATTTATACCCCTCTAGCCCACTCCTGGCATTAGACATGGTGCCAATAGTTTCATGTTTACCTTCTCTAGAGTGTCCTATTCTATTGGCAATACTTCAATGGGTACAAAGTAGCAGAATGAATTCATTAGAAGGACATATATTGCATTTTATGTAACTGTATGTCTTTTCTTTTGGGAGTTTTGGGGCCTCAAAGTGCCCCCGTGACAAAACCAGCAAAGGATACGTCCACAGCAAGAAATGTGTCTCAAACCTGATGTTTCTAATGTGACGGGTGTCACGGTGAACACCGCACGCTCCTCAAATGACGGACAAGCGACGCACAAGCTCGGCTGCTGTAGTGTGGGTAACGTGCCACCCCTCTTCGAACTCTTCAGATGAATGTCGGACAGTGGTCACATTAGAAACATCGGATTCAGGACACACTTCTTGCTGTGTGGACGCAGCCTAAGTCTTTGCACGTACTGGTTTTGTCATCTAGCCACCCAGAGAGATCACTGTTCATTTTGCTCTCTCAGATCCGGCTGTCGATGGCAAGCAGCTTGAAGTGGGATTCAAACCTGCGATCCTTAAAGCGTTAGACCACTGAGCAACGTTCTTCTTTAGAATGACCTAATGAGATCCACAGTGGTCGTGGGCTTCCGGGGATCTCAGCTCCCGTGGGCTTTGGCTCAGAACATGAAGCTGGACTAAGAAGTAAGTAATGAGCTGAATCAGGTCTGCTGAATTAAGGAAGCCCCATAAATACTGTGCAGAGTAGGATTCACATGTAGTAGTTGGTGTGGCTCCCACACCATGTTGGAGACTGGGTTTCGATTCCCAGTTTGGGCAACTTTGCTGGGTTACACCAGTCCTTGGACGAGACTCGCTCTGACTGTCCTCTGTAATATGAGTAACCTTGTAAGGTCAGATAAATTCCGTAAATGTTCGTAGGTTGGTGTTGGTTTGATCAGTGTGGAAGAGCCTTTCTCTGCTACCAATCACAGTGCTGATACAGTACTTAACACAGTTCCACAGAAGCTCAAAGTGTGCAGTGCTACACTACGGACTAGTGGTGTAACGGATCACAGATAACCCCCCGCAGTTTGGGACGCGGGTGAACCGCAGATTAGTCGCCACAGTTTAACCGAAACTGCTGCCAGTGCTGTCAGTGTTTACAGTAATGACTCCTCGTTCTGGACGTAGAGCTGCGGTGAAAACATTCGCACTGAGCAGCCGTCCGTCACGGGAACGGAGCCGTGGGCAAAACCATTATGCATCACTCTGGAGTGTGAGTGGACAAGAGACTTCTGTTAGCCTGAGGTGCAGGAGTCTCATATGGACACAAGCTCAATAAGTCTAGCTCGGAACCACGGACTCCACTACTCTGAGAGCAGCTCTACTCAACTGCTATATCACATGCAAACCATGTCAAAATAAAAGTCACTAATAACAGGACAAAAGGACAAAAGCAGACTGTCAGGATAAAAGTCACTAATATTATAAACAAACCATGTCAAAATAAAAGTCAGTCAACCAAACAGACCACGTGAAAATAAAAGTCAGTAATCCAAACAGGCCATGTCAAAATAATCCAGTAACATAGAAATAGACAATGTCAAAATAAAAGTTAATACATACAGAACATGTCAAAATAAAAGCCAGTCATACAACAGAACAGACCATGTCAGAATATAAGTGACTAATATAAATAGACTGTGTCAAAAAATAAATTCATGCAGTAACACAAATACTTCAAATTACAGTCTCATGTTTGTCTCCTATTTTTGCTGATCCTAAAACTAAATCCAATTTGTGATGCAAAGAACTGTAATGTGCTCCAGACCGTGGAAAAGAAGAAATCTTCCAATAAGTCAACCTACTAACTCCACTACCAACTTTTAATGTGGAACAGTGTGACGGGGAAAATGAAGCATGAGAGAGAGGCAATCGTGTCACGCAAACACTACATCACAAACAGCCGCCGGAAAATTGAAAAATGCTCCAATACGTGACTCAAAAGCCATGATCTGATCTGAAGTGTGGGTTGCGTGATCCGTTACACCACTGCTACAGATCCTACACTAATGCTGTCTCTCATTAGTTCTGACAGTAAAACAACTCAAAGACTGAAACTTTCTCAACTTCATACTGATCTGCATGGTCTCTATGTTGGTCTGCACAAGCAGACCGATGCTGATGAATGAATCTGACCAGTCCTCAACAGCACGGATATACCAAGACGAAAGCAGAGGAGGCGGGTGCCTCCGCGATGCAGCACAACACTCCACAGACAACAGGCCTTGGCCACGGACACAATGCACAACAATCTACGGTGAAGACACACTGGGCTTTCGGGGCTTCACACAAAACAAACGGATGAGAAGCGTTGAGCAGCGGTCGATGGCTGTGTGATCACAAAACATGAGAGTGGGAACCAAAAACGTACTTACAAATCGGCCTGCAAGCTCTGAATGAGGTCAGTCACATAGGGCACTATGTGAATGCATGTAATGCTTCGTGTCAAACGGTCAAATGGTTTCTCATGATCTCCAGAAAATGGTTTTTCACATTCCGTATGAGTGACGCTTCAAACAAATGCCTCTGGCTGGGTGCTGGTGTTGGAGATGCCTATGGAGATGTGGATAGTAATGGGCTCCTTCTGGTTCTGTGTGTCTGTGTGCGTGGAATCCTTACGTGCTGTCGCTGTCTGGCGCCCTGGTGAGCACGCTCTGGACCAGACCGGTCAGACTGGCAATCTGCTTCTCCATAGCCTCCATACGATCCCTACTAGCAAAGGGAAAGGATGAGTAAACACACACATTACACAGTATTTACAGCACAAACACAGTTCATAAGTTAGGGATGTTCTGCTACATCAGTGGTTCCCAACCCTGCTCATGGAGTCATATACTGTATTTCATTCAGTGATACAGTGCCATGTGGGATGCCATAGCAACCACCTAGCAACACCATAGCAATCACCGGGGAACCACCATAGGAACCACCTAACAACCACTTGGCTACACCATAGCAACCAGTTAACAGCACCTTGGAAACCACTTGGAATACCATAGCAACCACATAACAGCCTAGCAACCACCTGGAAGTGGAATCCGCTTTTTCAGGTTCATAAGAAGAACCTGGGTTCGAGGGTTGGAGAAGAGTCTGGAGGAGCCTGTCTTATTTACAGCTTATTATTGATGGTGATGTTCCACTGCACTACACACTTTGACTCACCTTGACTTAGTACCTGGTATCTGGAACTGGGTACTTTCTTAGTACCTGCTCGTAGGGCTGGACACCTGCTCACCTACTCGCTCATTTAGACGAAAGTATTTGGACACCTGCTCATTCAGTGTTGCTTCTAGAAAGTACTAATGAGCAAAAGTTTTTGCACACTTGCTCATTGATTGTTTCGGCTGCTGCTTCTCACTAGTGTGTGGTTTGGTGTGTGTGTTTGAGACGTTACTAAATCATTTATGAATGTTTATTACTCGTACTCATAATTAACGTGTTAATTAAAGTGTTATTGTTTGGTTTGATTGATGAACAGAGTGGGATCGCTGAGGCCTTCAGAAAGAAGGAGAAAGTGGAGAACATTTCAAACAACTGCCAACATGAACAGGTCCAGCTTCACTGGTCCAAGACCAGGACAGGGAACCACTGAAAAACACATACACATTCTTTTACCCCCCCCCCCCCCAACCCATATGCCCCACCCTACCCATATGCCCCACCCTCCACCACAGACCTCTCACAGACACCTTCTTCTTACCGCGTATCTGTCTCATTTCCCGCCAGTGGTGAACCAAATCCAGACGTGTTTCTCCCTACATCTCCCAGTGGCTCTGAGCTGGAGCCAGGCCTGGACTTGGGACTCTCTACAAAGACAGATGAAGATGCCGAATCCTTGCGGAAGCTCTGTCTGACAGGCGAGCCACGACTGGGCGGTCCCGAGTATGAGTCTCTGTCCCGCAACTGGACATCTGGGATCTTCTGAGGGGACGATGGGGGCAGCCGGAAGCCCATAGTCAGTGTGGAGCCGGGGCCATAGTTGTCCGAGTACAGTGTCCCTCCTGGCTTATAGAGCTGGTCCTCTAGATCTCCTTGCAGTGCTGCGGCCGAATACGTGCTGAGGGACCTCACAGATCCCCGCCGGTAGAGACCCCCAGATACAGGGAAGCTGAAAGGGTCAGCGATGGTGGCCAGTGACTGTGTGGAGGCAATACTAAGACGCCCTTCATGAACAAGGTTGTAGGGGTCAGCATAAAGGCCCTCGTTCTTCAAGAGCACCATGTTCTTGCCGGCCACTTCTTCATCCGGCTTTACGTCCCGACGCTCCAGGATGGCAGAGGGAGAAGCAGTCAGGCCCCCAGACCCTGGACCATGGGAAGGGGATGGATGGTGCCCATGTTGAGAGCCACCTGACTGGTGAGGGTGGCCTTGGCCGGTGAACGAAGGAGGTCGACCCCCGCCACCATAGGATAGGCGAGAGCGCGAGGGTGAAGAGCCAGATGGGGACGAGGTGGAGGAGGGGAGGGTGTTCAGGCGACGAGTTGGTGATGACTCGCGGGACGTGTACACCATCTCTCTCTGCAAAAGAGTCCAAAGATAAACTGGACATCAGTCTATACTCTGATACGTCCATTAATAAAAATAAATCTAATATCACAGATCTCATAATAAAACCCACTTTTACTTTTCATTTTGTCAAAATTTCCCAGAGCATGTTGCTACCACCACCAACTCAACAGTCTGTAAACATCTTTGTCTGACCGTTGTCTCACCGTTGCCAAACTATTAGATTTTTGTCTAACCTGACCATAGATTAAGCTTTAGTCCAGCTTCAGGGCATCTGCTTCTTTCTTAGACAGCAGCCTCTCAATCCAGACAGTGTAAAACTGTCAGTGACTCTTGTTCTCCAGCATCTTCTAGTTCTTCCTTTGGTGGTTCCTGGCCACCAATGTACTGTTCTCATGGAAATCAAAGGCAATAGGTGTGTTTCTGAGGGACGCTTGAAGATGTAGCCTAAGGAATGTGAAGAGGAGATAGAGGTGGGAATGTAGTCCTCCTCCTTCTGGATGGAATCACCTACCGTGGTTATGCAAAGCTTGCTTGATGCTCCTAGAAGCTGGAACACCAGGAACCACTATGTGAAGCAACAATCCTGATGGTTGCTTTTCAGTTTTCATTTTATAACCATTTTGATCAATTGAGACCAGAAACAGAAAGCTTTAAAGGCCATTAAAGCTTTTTCAAAACACACCAGACCATGTTGCTACCACCTGAAATCAAAGGCAAGAGGTGCATTAAGTAAAGGATGCTTGTAAAGGCCACCAAAAAGAGAGAATCTGGACGAGAGAAGGGTGTGGGACTACTTCTAGGACATGTACGCCATGTCTACGAGGACAAAATCCCAAAGAGAGACAGCCAGGCTCCATCGGTCCACGCTGCAGTACAACAATTATCAGTCACTAGTACTAATTATATCATATAGGCCGAGAGTTCAGGCACTTAAGTCACAGAGGCCATTAATATGAATGAGAGGGTACAACTCCAGCAGGGACTTCAATCCCCTCTTGAGCGACGTGGGTAGACGGTTGCCATGGACGCCAGCATGAGCGGCAGTGTCATGTTCTGTAGCTGCGGGCCAGGCCGAGTTGAGAACCGACTGAAAGGCATTCATTCGGGGTGCAGTGCGAAGAGAGAGAGAGACAGTCGAGTTAGAGAGAGGAAGCGAGGGAACTCGGTGACTCCTCTGCGATTGGCAGATGGAGATGAAGAGAGAGAGAGAGAGAGAGAGAGAGCTGAACGTACACTGTGAATAAAGCTCCAGACTTTCAGCTTCCCCTACTCTCTTTTCATCAAGGTAATTCGACTCGGGAGAGCTTTTCAGCCCATTCAGTTCTTTCACCCAGCCCAGGCTGATCTACTGCCATAACACTGGATAACATGACACTGGCATTGAGACGAGCCTTGAGCTGAACACCCTCAAAACGGGCAAAGAACCTTATGCTGACTAGAACGAGCTGCTTATTCATTCAGACCGACCTGAACGAAGCTGGTGCTCACTTAATGCCTGCTGTTCTTTTCTTCTCTCTCTCGCTCTCCCAGGCCGACGTTCTCCCTTCAGAATGACATTTGATCAAATCCCAAAGAACCTTTTATGCTGATTCCACTCTTTACGTGTTTTCTCGTTAAACCACTGCAATCTGAGAAAGGTGTAATGAAAACCACAATCTGAGAGTTTACTGGGTTTTCCATTGATCGCTTTTGATCGTAAGCGACGTCTTTGCACTGAATCAATAGAACAGTTCCTCCGTTACGCGCCGGCACAAAGCTGCTATCATTAGTCAGCAACCCTGCCGAGAAACCGCCTGGTCAACTCAAACCGGGAAAGCTGGTTAGGATGGATGACCAGTATAGGGTATGTTTTTAAACACTGTGTTTGATGGTTATCTTGCGTATGTGTATGACCAAGCTCAGTCAACCAGCATGACCAGAATGGGCCAAAAACTGGGCTTGAACTGGACTTTCCAGAAACCTTGCATGCTGTTGTCTCGGCTAAAATTCACTCGATTCCAATTTACTGCTCTGTCCACGTGAACATGCTCAACCTGCATACAGACACTGACTGATCAGAGAGAGGGGGCGGGGCTAATGCTCAACCTGCATACAGACACTGACTGATCAGAGAGAGGGGGCGGGGCAGATGCTCAACCTGCATACAGACACTGACTGATCAGAGAGAGGGGGCGGGGCTGATGCTCAACCTGCATACAGACTCTGACTGATCAGAGAGAGGGGCGGGGCTAATGGTGTCACTAACCCAGATATTGGGTTATAGAGGAAAATGAGAAGGGAGGGGCTGTTTACTCTCTTTCTTTGATCACACAGTGTTCAAATTTTAGAATAAAAGTCCTGAAACAGAAAATACTGATACATAAATAATACAATTAATAAAGACAATCAGGGTTTTTAATTACTGTCAAGTATATTGAATAACTTTATAATTTTGTTGTCAATCAAATCATTAAAAAAAAAAAAAAAAAATAATAATAATAATAATAACAATAATGATAATAATAATAATGTAAATTCTTGCACTTTAAGTCTACATGAGGAATTTCCAACAGGATTTCTGAGATGTAAAGTGTTTTTTATTCCTTAAAAGCAAGGACGGCACTCATGAGGTGTTCCGAGCATGTCTTACTGGGAGCAGGCCCCGGGGAAGACCCAGGGAAGATTATATCTCTTGACTGGCCTGGGAACGCCTTGGAATCCTCCCAGTAGAGCTGGAAGGTGGCTGGGGAGAGGTAGGGCTGGACCTCTTTGCTTAGACTGCTCCCCTGCGACCCGGATCCCAGATAAGTGCCAGATGATGGATGGATGGAGTATCAACATGATTCTGATGCTGCTCTTCTAAGAGGAAATTTCTGCATTGTTGCTTTAAGCCCTGTGTTTCCTTAAGGGTCAGAAAAAGGCATTTCAATGCAGACAAAACCCCCTTAATGATCTTTTTCCAAATGAAATGTAATGACTTTTCCTAAACAGGGAAAAAGTGAAAAAGATTGTTTATATATCCATGAAAACTGTACCTCCAGGGTACAAAGATGGTTTTAGGTTCTCCACTCATGGTAATTGTGAGTCTCTGCTGCAGCTGAGAAAGCTGTTGAGGGGGCTGAATCTTGTCCTAATCCATTTGAGGGTCTAGTGAAGGCCCTTAGGACACAGGGTGTAAACAGAATATTAAGACAACATGAGGGTTGAGTGGAGGTTTGGTCTTCAACTGATTTCAACCAGCTTTAACTGATACCCTGCAAAAGGTCGTTTCAAATGAACACTTGGATCCCAAATCAGACGTCACTCTGAACTTGGCCACTTGACCAGTTAGCTGAGCCTTCAGACAACCTTCCACTGATGGCCTAAAGTCCTGAAGGAAGGCAGATGAGGAAGGAAGTTTATAACAATTCACTGGCCTACTCTATACAGTGTTCACGATTAGTATTCAACGTTTCCACCCAGTACAGCCTGAGCCACTGCCACAACACTGGAAAACACAACACTGGTTTGGAGACGGAGAGGAGACCTAGCTGCTGATTCATTCACTCCATCCGGAATGAAGCTCAGGCTTGCTTAATGCCTGCTGTTCTTTTCTATCCCACAGCGCTTTCTCTCTCTCATTCACCCAGTCAGAGACAACCTTTCTCTCTTTATAATGAGATTTGTTTAAGTCCCTAAGAAAGAGACCGTCCCTTTGTCCCTTATCCTCACATCCTTGCTTGCTGTTCCCCCTAAATGGCACTTTTTCTTCTTTTTGTTGATTCACTTACATTTATCTTACGCTTTCTTTGTGTCGCCTTTAAAACATTTATCTTATCTGTCCATAGCCGTTCTTTTCCCCCCTCTCCTCCTCTTCTCTGCCATGCCCACACTCACACTAGGGCTGCACAATACAGACAGAATGGAGTGCTCTGATTAGGATATGAATTACATGATTGTCAGGGGTGTAGAATAATACTAATACAATAATGTGTACAATGAAATTCTTCTCACATGTATCCCAGCTTAAAAAGCCAGGGTCAGCCATATTATGGAGAGGGATAAGGGCCTTTCTCAAGGGCTGAACCTGGGTACTGAACCCACAACCCTGCGATCAATAACCCAGCACTCTATTCTCAGTGCCATACATCCCAACGCTCTGCTGCCGTCTCAAGATCTCGTCTTGAAGACACAGATACTACGCCGTGGTCGGTCTCATCTCCAGACCTGTCCCTGATTGAAAATGTGTGGGACGCTATTGGACGCTCTATCAACACTCCACCCCTACCACACCATCTGCAGAACTGAGTGAGAACGTTCAAGCTGCATGGGATGGATCATCAAAGGACACCATTAGGAACCTCTACACCTCCATGCAGAGACGTGTGGCATGTTGAGTTAAACCTGACGCCACACTGAGAGACACCACTTCTTTACGAGTAGATCAATAAACATTGACAGCACCGCAATCCCACACTTCCTTCTGGGTGCAGATATTTTTTGAGGAAGAGTGTACATTCCATCTTAAAAGGCCTGGGTCAGACCGAAGGTTCAGCCCTGGTATGAACAACAAAGGCTGAATATCCATTGTGTCATTATTTTCTATTATTTATGTATCAGTATTTACTTTTTCTCAGGACTTTTATTCTGAAATTTGAACACTTTGACCAAAAAGAGCAAACAGCCTCTTCCTTCTCATTTTCCTTTAAAATCCAAATTCTGGGTCAGAGACATCATTAGATTCAACTCCTCTCTCTGATCAGTCAGAGTCTGTATGCAGGTAGATCATCAGCCCCGCCCCCTCTCTCTGATCAGTCAGAGTCTGTATGCAGGTAGATCATCAGCCCCGCCCCCTCTCTCTGATCAGTCAGAATCTGTATGCAGGTTGAGCATCAGCCCCACACACACACACACACACACACACATGATTAACAGGGTGGCATGCACTATAGCCTCTGTATTGCTTTGCAGACTGGTCAGAACACACAACCACACACACACACACACACACACACACACACACACACACACACACACACACACACACACACACACAGAGAACAAAGTAGGAGAGACTTTAATGTTTTCAAAGGCCCGCTGCTTCTGTTCTGATGAAACTGCTTCCTTCTGGAGACGTTTAAACGTCTGATGTTTATTTAAGGTTTAGAGGTGAAAAAAAGAATGAATCATTCAGATCCTCCCCCCCACACACACACACACACACACACACACACACACACACTCACAAACAAGCGAAACAGAAAGCATTTACATCCCGAGACAGGCCTAATGTTAGTTCAAGGGGTTCGACTCAAAGACGACAATCGGTAACAGCGGATCTCTCGCCCCAAGAGACGAGCAAAGCGTGGACAAATCCTGAACACATTTCAAAGCGAAGACATCACCTGCTCCCTCAGTGCTACACATCTCCGAAACAAAATCAGGCGCTGACTGAAGGCAGAAGACTCCCTGTAGAGCTCAAACGAGTCAGAAAGAACAGCAGAAAATGCTGTTTAGGGATAAAGATGGGAGCAGCTCTGAAGATCATTTAATAAAACAGACAACAGTGGCTTCGTTATGGGAGACACTTAAGATGTCCTGTCATGCTGGGATGCAAAGCCGGGGCCCTTTGGGGGATATAGCATAAGCCTGCTGGGCAAACAAAACGAGTGTGGACTGGCTGACAGGGACTCTATCTAATGAGGGAGTATTTCATATCTCCATCCTGATATCTCTGTCATTCATTTCTCTTTGAGTCCTCGTAGGTCCAGCAGAAGTCCAGATCTGCTGGCAGAGGCCGTTCAGTCAGATGGAATCAATTAGGCTAACATTTAAGATCTGTCTGCCTAAAAGCTGATTTAACATCTGATAAGATACACATAAAGTAGGGGAGAATTTTAAAAATGCACATAAAAAATTCAGAAAGTCATTTGGATGAATATGAAAGTGAGGCCATAAAGACTAAAGACTAACTCTAGGGCAACCAGAAAAGCCCACAGGACCACCACAGAGCATGTGGGTGGTGGGTCATTCTCAGCACTGCAGTCACACTGACATGGTGGTGGTGTGTTAGTGTGTGCTGCTCTGGTTCGAGTGGATCAGACGCAGCAGTGCTGCTGGAGTGTTTAAACCCCTCAATGTCACTGCTGGACCGAGAACAGTCCACCAACCAGAAATGTCCTGTGGGCAGCGTCCTGTGAGCACTGATGAAGGACTAGAGGACGACCAACACAAACTGTGCAGAAACAGATGAGCTTCTGTCTCTGACGTTACATCTACAAGGTGGAGACACTCGGTAAGAGTGTCTCATAGAGTGGACAGTGAGTGGACACAGTGTTTAAACACTCCAGCAGCACTTCTCTGTCTGATCCACTCGTACCAGCAACACACACTAACACACCACCACCATGTCAGTGTCACTGCAGTGCTATCGGTCCATTCCTCACAGCATTTTGAAGCGATGCATCAAACAACTGCCCGATTCACAGTGTGGTTTGGACGCTGCCCCCTGCATACTGGCAAACCCTTTGGTCACCCGTATTTTAAGAGTGAAGGTAGATCTCCAGAGGGATGGTCGATGACCACACTCACCCTGAGGTCTCCGTTGGCCAGATGGGCCGCAGCACTGTAGGTCCCATAGACAGGTTCCTTGCGGTAAATCTTGATGATGCTGCGGTCCTGGATGTCTCTCACGTCCTCCAGCTCATAGAAGACGTTGCGTGCCTCATCTTTGATGAGGATGGCTGTGTTGGGGGACTTGAGCATGCTGGCTGTCAGCTTCTGCGGGAACATGTGGACGATGAGCGCGTGCAAGGTCTCCAGACTGCTCAGCTCATGAGTGATGTGCACCCGTCGGGTCTCGTCTCCAAACTGTAAGAAGAGAACGCCTGCAGAGAGCGAGAGCGAGAGAGAGAGAGAGAGAGAGAGAGAGAGAGAGAGAGAATTTAATTGCAATTCTAAAGAGCAATGTTGAGAGATGTTGAGAGAAGAACCATTCTTCCAAAAAATATTCCCTGAGGTGATGTTTTGATGATGGTGGTGGAGATTTTGGATTTGAAGCCGATCCAAAATCTCCTAGGTGTTCTACTGGGTCAAGATCTGGAGACTCATCCTATGTGGTCTACTTGGGGCAATGCCATAGACTTAAATACCTAGAACCACACAAATCATTTTTTCCCAGTAGTGTCCACTGAGAAGATGCCTGGACCAATATGGCGGCATCATTGATGCATGCATGATCCATCAGTCCATGTATACAGTACGTCTACGCACTGAATAGGGTCAGGTTCTCGTGGAGAACGTGGTGAAGGACGAAGGACCGACCAGATCGTTTTTCTGCTACATTGAGCAGTGTATGGATTTTGACACTACTGAGCTTTCAGAAGGTCGTTCCATTCTTCTTCGTTCTTATTGATGTGGTCAGATCACACCCTGCATTGGACGGTCTGAGAAGTCATCTGAGGAACAGGTTCTGAGGAACCCACTTCCATAGGCACTTGAGATGTTTTTCCTCTGGGCAGTGCCCAGTAATACTGTGCAGTATGGGTACTAACTCAAATCAGCCAACCCTTCCCTGGTTGAGCACCCGTGTCACTTTTCCATTGCAGAATAGTACTTGTGGAAGTAGGAGAGGATCTCCACCTGAGGCTATTGACCACCTCCATCATCATTAAATCAATATTTTAAATGGAGTAATGAAGAGCTTCACTGCGGAGAAACTGCTTTAATGCTGTAGAAGTGTCCTGAGGCTATCAGCCTTACACACTGCATATTCCATAACATTAAAACCACCTGACTAATAATGGGTAGGTCCACCTCATGCTGCCAAAACAGCTCTGACCCATTGAGGCATGGACTCCACAGGACCTCTGAAGGTGTATCTGGCACCAATATGTTACAGCAGTTTCCAGTATGCAGTGGTCAGTGTCTACCAAACAGCCAGTGAACAGGGTGAAGGGAGCCCATGACTCATGCCAGTGGACGCTCCATCTCACAACTTATAGGACAGGATCTGCTGTAACATATTGGTGTTTGGTGGGACAAGACCTGCCTGATGTCTTGGAGATGGTCTGATCCAGTCATCTGGCCATCACACTCTGGTCTTCCAGCCTATCAAGAACTGACTGGCTGAGAATGTTACACCTTCACTGATTGGCTCCCAAATGAGTTTGAATTAAAAGTCCTATTTTTGACATTCAATGCACTTCATAATGTTGCTCACAGACCTTGTCCAGACCTTAGTGGTCTTCATCCGCAGGGTCTTCTCCTACGCTGCAGCCAGGCTTTGGTCTCCATGCCTCATCGAATGTTAGCATTTTACGTCAATATGAGGTTGGAATACGATGTGTGGAAGACGTTGGATGATGGATCATGAACTAGTTGTTGGCAGGAGATGATGTCCTGACATTGAATTTTGGTCACCTGATGTCTCAACCTGTTTTCAACCAGATAACATTGTCTATCAGCATCGGTGGTCAGTGGGGGTCAGCGAGTAAAACGCTGCTTCAGTGTAGTTTTCGGGAAATTGTGAGCTTACAGCACGTTTGGTGTGGACCTTTTGAGAAATGAGATACTCAAGCACAAGTCTAGGCTTAGGGACAGGTCATCACACCATCCTCTAGCACCCCATGATAGTCCTGAAGAAGGAAAATAATGGTGTAGCAAACAGACCTAACAGAGCTGTGACTCAAGAGCCTCTATATCATCATTTGCTACTGATATAAGCCGCAGTACAGTATGAAAAGCGGCGTGATTAGTGTAATAAATCGCTGTAGTGGACGAACAGCGGTATAAATAATTCAGTTAACACAACATACACACCACAATTACCGGCCTGTCACTCAGCATCAACGAGGTGGAAAGCAGTTAGTGGCGGACACCACAACACGAGGTTATCTTCAGCTAATAGGCAATCCGGGAAACATCTTCAGAGAAGTGTGTGTGCATACACACACAGACACACTGCCCATCAGGCCAGATTTTCTGAAATCCAATTAAGACACCGAGCAACCCCTGAAGCCTGGCACTCCAGCTCTTCAGGACGTGCTGAACATTAAGCTGGTGTTTTGAGGCTTAAAGCTACATGCTGTCTTCACTTGAGTGCATGGCGATATGTACTGAAGGCCTCTTCGTTGAACAGGTGGTCCTTGGTGTATCATCAAAGAGGTCTGACCATATCATCAAAGAGGTCTGACCATATCATTAAAGAGGTCTGACCATATCATTAAAGAGGTCTGACCATATCATCATAGAGGTCTGACCATATCATCATAGAGGTCTGACCATATCATCATAGAGGTCTGTCCAGCTGATCAAACTAATCTGACCAAACCAGCAAAGGGGTCAAATTAAGTCATCAAACAGTTTTGACTAAATCCTCAAAGAGATCTTCACAAATGGTCAGATTATCAGATAATCCAACATCACCTGCCCTCAGAACATAACAGCCACTCAGAACCTCACCATCACACCAAAATACACCATGGAAGATTCTTCTTATTCTACTAAACGTCTCGTTAAGGGTCTGAGTTCATTCCGGTACTGGCAGGTGCAGCAATATAAACTGGGTTGGATTAATTGGGGGCAGCAACATCTAAAGCCACTCTCAGACAGAACCACAGTGAGGAACCACACGCAGATGGGAACACCTGCGAGTGTGTGCAGCGAGGACAGAGTTTAAACTGAACGCTGAAGATTGAGTAAAAATCAATGAGCATGTAAGCTGTCAGGCTGGATGTATAGAGTGTGTGTGTGTGTGTGTGTGTGTGTGTGTGTGTGTGTGTATGTGTGTGTGTGTGTGTGTGTGTGTGTGTGTGTGTGTGTTACCTGGAGAGCGCAGTTTGTTCTGGCTGGCAGAGCGGGACAGGGGCAGGCTCTGGCGGAAGCGGTTCATGCGGTTAAAGCCCAGCGGCATGTCGGCCTCGGACATTGTCTCCAGGGACTCGGCCGATGCGAAGGACAGTTTGGATGCCTGGTCAGCCAAACCTGACTGAGTGGACTGAGAGTGACGTGGACTGCGACTCTGCAGGAGAGAGAGAGAGAGAGAGAGAGAGAGATTACAGCATCAGTTCAGGCAAAAGAAGTACACAGTGTTCCTTCCACAGCGCAAAAGTAGAAGATCAGACAGGACATTTTGGACTCTGATGTTTGCTCCTGTAGGATTCCTCTGGAGCTGCAGGACAGGAAAATAACAGCAGAGCTTGGGTGATGACGTCCATTGCTTGTTGGCCTCGCAGCTCCAGTGTCCAGAAGAAAAACATCTTCTTGACTGACCAGCTACACTCTTAAACATGTCTTTCAGTAACTCTTTTCTTTAGTCTTCTGAAGTTCAGAGAGACATTTGGACATGTAAACTGTTCTTTGCCTGGTTAAATGATTTTCCAGGCTGATGAAAGCATTAGAGAACCCTCGAGAACCTCTCTTAAAGACTGTGGGTCTCTCCTTTAGTTTTGTCCTGAAGCTGCAAAGCTTATATGAAGGTAAGTGATGTGCAGTCACGTGAGAAGGTTAGGACACTTCATGAACGTCCTTGATTTTTTTAATACCATATTTAAACTTTTGGACTTTTGATCCATATATTAAAATTCGATGGTGAGAACAACCTGGTATCTCCTACTTTGGATGAAATAATGTCAATTAGATGTTTCCTATAACTGTCTACAGTCTCTGACATCGATTGGAAGATTGGTGGAGTGGGACGGCAGACTGAGAGACAGGCTGATCCACTGCCAAAAGTACAGCTTTCTCCGAAGGTCTGCTTTCCTCAGCTGTTTCTGACTCCCTGACATTCACTCCCAACCTGATGATCGTAAACATAATCAGCCAATAATCATCTGATCAAAAATTCATTACATGAGGGAATACAATCACACACACACACACACACACACACACACACACACACACACACACACACACACACACACACACACACAGAAGTGGTGTCCCTCAATACGGCGTCGGGTTTAACCCAACATCCCAGACGTCTCTACGTGGAGGTGTAGAGGTTCCTAATGGTGTCCTGTGATGATCCATCCCGTGCAGCTTGAATGTTCTCCCTCAGTTCTGCAGATGGTGTGGTAGGGGTGGAGTGTTGATAGAGCGTCCAATAGCATCCCACACATTTTCAATCAGGGACAGGTCTGGAGACGAGACCGACCACGGCGTAGTATCTGTGTCTTCATTGTACTATTTCCAGATGCCAATGTTTCATGTTTCGCCTCATTCCTCCCAACCAGGGTCAACCAGGGGGTTGGATCTGCACCTGTACTCCATACTCCTCAGTACCCGTCAGGGCCCTGGCGCTTTAAGACCTTGTCCGATGACGGGACCATGATTGTTAATGTTCAAATGAAAGTCCGTGATGGGTTAAGTGGGTTAAAATATGATTGATGGTCGTCATGGTTACCATCCTCTTATACTACACGAATCAAGCAGCCACTCACATCTCTGTCATTAGTGCCATGATTCCTAATATTATGCAAATCAGCCACAAATGCCTGCAAAGACAATCCTGCAGTCAAATCTGCACACAACCTCCACCTCCCCGGGTAAAGTTAATTATCTACACTGTGTCTATCTGTCTCCCTGTCTCCTTCACAAATATACGTTTTGTCCTTCAACAGAAAAGATATATTTGCACAAAAGTGAGCAGAATGTAGTGAACAGGACACTCCTCTAACTGTTAAGCATGGTGGTGGGAGGATCATGCTTTGGCCTGGTGTTGTAGCCAGTAGCATAAGGACTGCTTTACTGCTGGATGGAAAATGGGTTCAATCAAATACCTGGAATCACATAAATTCTGGAAGCACATAGATCACACCATTAAAAAAAAAGGTAAGAGGTATCACTCTCCCTCTCTCCCTCTCTCACTCTCACACTTTCTCACTCTCACACTTTCTCTGTCACAGTTTTTCTCTCTCTTTTCTCAGTCTCTTTCTCACTTAGTCTCTTTTCCACCTGCTCTCTCTCTCTCTCTCTCTCTCTCTCTCTCTCTCTCTCTCTCTCTCCCTCCCTCTCTCCCTCCCTCCCTCCAAGGCAGAATGCTGATGGATGACCCCCTGTGTGACTATAATAGTGCCATTTATCCCCCATAGTGGCCAGGCTGGACACAGCGTATGCATGCACGTACACACACACACACACACACACACACACACACACACACACACACACACACACACACACACACACACACACACACACACACACACACACACACATTTCTGTGTTACAGTCCCTGTCGACAGGGTTTAGTGTCTAAGAGTTAAATAGAGCCAGTCCTCTTTTTCGGAGCATCAAATTTGATCTAATAACCCACATTAACACACACACACACACACACACACACACACACACACACACACACACACACACACACTATCTATCTATCTATCTATCTATCTATCTATCTATCTATCTATCTATCTATCTATCTATCTATCTATCTATCTATCTAATAGAGTGGACAGTGAGTGGACACAGTGTTTAAACACTCCAGCAGCACTGCTGTGTCTGATCCACTTTTGGGTAGTGTACCTCTCGGTCAGAGATCACTGACTGCTAGACCTGCCTTTTGCCTAGTTGACAGACTTTGCGAAGGGACATCAGAGAACTGAAAGAAGCAGGATGTCTCTTCAAGGAACATCCCACCACCTAGCTCATTCTGACCAAGCAGTGGTCATGAAAAAGGAACTGCTCGTCAAGTAACACTTGATACACAAAGCAGAATCTGGCTATAAGGAGGGAACCTCCAGCAGGACACGTCTTGAGATTCACCTGTTCAAAGCACAGGTCCAGGTCCAAGTCCTGGTCTTTGTGTAGATGTTCTGGGGCAAACTTTAGTGTTGCCACTCAGTTGTGTTCGAATGGAGATCAAACGGCCCTGTGTTTAAATCTTGGCCCCTCTCTCTCTCTCTCTCTTCTCTCTCTCTCTCTCTCTCTCTCTCTCTCTCTCTCTCTCTCTCTCGCTATTATTGGAGAAATACAGAATGCAGGCTGAAGTGCTCTGCATAGCTGAAATTGCTGCCCTCAGTGCAACAGATTGATGATTGATTCAGTGGATTTGCTGAGAGAGAAGGAGACAAGTAGAGAGAGACAGAGAAGAACAAGCTAAGAGAGGGATAATGTCACACTGCTGTCCAGGTAGGGGTCATGAAATGGCTCCGATTTTCCTCCTTTCAGGCAGAGGCTGGCGTCGAATCAAACACAGAGATGAAGCATGAAGAAGCACCAAGTCTCCAGCTCTTCCTCACTCGGCTTTCCCAAACCTGTGACAACGGCATCCAATCACAACCATGGCCGTCAATTTATCCGATTATGTGTGTGTGTGTGTGTGTGTGTGTGTGTGTGTGTGTGTGTGTGTGTGTGTGTGTGTGTTGGTATAAATCTCTTTTATCTAGCTGAAGGTGAAGGTAAAGCCTCAGGTGTCTGTGAAGGATGCCAGTAAGAACTGTTCTCTAATGACAAAACTGGCGGGGAGGCTCATCAGAGACCTGACAGAGACGATGGTCTCACACACTAAACAACACGGATGAGGTTTGGAAAAATGAGCAGTTTTCACAGCATCAGAGCCAAGATTCTGACAATGAATTTGACGAGAGCTTCATTTCAGCCAGGTGCTCGCGAGCAGAAGAGCAGCCTGCTTTAAACCAGCGTCTGTTCAGGAAAAGAAACGTTCAGAATGATCAATATTCTGATGATGACATTCCATCAGTGGCAAAACTTCCACACACGCACACACACACACACACACAGAAAGAAGAGATGGTTTGCTACAGGTTGCTATAGGCTCAGGTGGTTTCTATGGTATGCTATGCAAAGTGGTTGATTTATTGTTGTTAAGTGTTTGTTATGAATTGTTGTTTATTGGTTTCTATGGTGTTGCTTATTGGTCACTAAGATGTTTTTCAGCAGTTGTTATGGTATTCCAAATGGTTGCTTTGGTATCCTGAGAGTTGTTATGGTATAATGAGTGGTCGGATTGATGTCCATACATTGTCCACTATAATGTTGCTAAGCTGTGGTGTTGTTAGAGTAATTACTATAGTGTTGATTATTGGTCAATAAAGTGTTCCCTCAGCAGTTGCTATGATATTCCTATTCCAAGTGGTTGCTGTGGTGTTTTTAAGTGGTTGTGATGGTATCATAGGTATGTATAGATGAGTGGTTATAATGTTGCAAGTGGTCACTCGGTTTGTTAACTGGTATCAGAGGGAGAGGGGAATATTGTTACTGCTCAGTTGGGTGTCTTCTCATCTCATCTGTATCCCAGGAGGTTTTGCAGTGTGGTTGCTATGGTTTTGCTAATTGGTGGAACAACCTTTAATTGGTTGATTACCCCACCTCCTTCAAAACTGCCTAAAACAACCCACAAGTGCTGGGTGTAGCTTCATCAGCCCAGAGAACACAGTTCCACTGTTCCACAGCTCAATACTGGGGGGGGCTTTTATACCCATCTTTACCACACCTGGTATTAGGCACCAATAGGTCCCTATTCTAGCGGCTTGAGTTCTTCTGTACAGGGAGCAGACCAGCTGTGTGTGTGTGCATTTGCACATCTGTGTCACCAATGGGTGCAACTTTAATGCATTCGTTAGGAGGGGTGTGCATAAATGTTTGGACACAGTGAGCTTTTGACAGTATCATTGTTGATGTAATAGATTTTACTAACGAAAATAAAAACATTGTGCATTACTTAACGGAGGTGTGAGGGGTTACCGAGTGTCGTTCCTGGCGGCACCGTGAAACATCAGTTTTCTTACAGCATGTTAAAGGGGTTTCCTGCAACCCACTGTACACAAGCTTACGAGTGACTCCGCACTACGCCTGTGTCCTGTGTACAGACTCACCTGCTTCAGTATAATATTCAGCAGCCTGCAGACTAGTGAACTTGAACACTGCGCATGAGTATATGTTCTATGCCGCTACCTTCACACACACATAACACACACACAATAGCACACACACACATACAAACATGTGAAAGTATACATACACAGATATACCACGTCACATTATACATGCACCCACATACACACACACACATAAACAAATGCAGTCACAAACAGGCACACACACACACACACACACACACACACACATTCACCCACACATACATACGCACACACACACACAAATGTGCACACACATACACACATGCACATGCATGCACATACATACACACAGATACCAGCTATTAGGACAGAGTACTGGTTCAAACTTATATATAGAGGAAAATTGCATTTCTATCCATTAAATTTCATAAATGATGTTTTAATGACGTTTCTTCAGTTGTCTTTAGTTACATCCCCTTCATCTCTCAGTGCAGTTACAATGAAGATCAAATGTCCAGATGTTTAAATGTGGTCAAAGGTGTTATAGGTGGTATAGATTTGTGATCAGCTTTACTGACCACAGATAATGATTCATACCCACACAAATATACAAATATATACACATGCACATCCATAACATTTTGGGCGTCCCTTGTTTCTGCACTCACTGTCCCCCTCTCTATCAGCTCTCACTGACCACACAGGAGCACTTTGTGAGTTCTATAGTACAGACTGTAGTTCCAAACACTGCGGTCACGCAACCGATGGTGGTGTGTTGGGTGTGTGTTTGTGCTGGCTCTGAGTGGATCCAGACACAGCAGTGCTGCTGTGAAGTGTTTAAACCCCTCCCAGTGTCACTGCTGGACTGAGGCAGGTCTGTCCAGAAACGTCCTTCGACGGCGTCCTGCCAAACAATCCTGTGGGCAGCGTCCTGTGAGCACTGATGAAGGACTAGAGGGCGACCAACACAAACTGTGCAGAAACAGATGAGCTTCTGTCTCTGACTTTACATATACAAGGTGGAGACACTCGGTAGGAGTGTCTAATAGAGTGGGCAGTGAGTGGACACGGTGTTTAAACACTCCAGCAGCACACTGTGTCTGATCCGTGCGTGCACACTAACACACCACCACCACGTCAGTGTCACTGGTGCTGAAATGACCACCACCCACATCATATCTGCTCTGTGGTGGTCCTGTGGGGTCCTGACATTGAAGATCGGGGGTCAAATGGACAGTGAATGTAGAAACATGGAGGTGGTCATAATTCATTATTATAAGGACACACCTGCACACAGACACAACACACAGCCACACACACACACACACACACACACAGAAACACACACACTGAACTATCACTTAAAGTGCTGACCTTAAAACTCCAGTAGTTTGGCTGTTGCTGTGAAAAGAGAGAGAGAGAGAGAGGAAAAGTTAGACATTCACATTTTCTCACACAGAAAAGTGAAGATCACTCTCAGCACTTTCATTGTGCTGACAGTCAGCCTAGCAGGAGAGAGAATATTGAAAACGGACAAGGACATCATATTGAATAAATGAAAAGCTCATTATGCTAACGGGCTCTTCACACCGCACATTCATAGCGGCTTCCTTCAAGCCCGTCACGCAGCATTCCTTGTTTATGTTTGCAGAAGAGTCCATTTCATCTTCAGACTCACAAAAGCAGGCACTTCACTCCAGCCACTTCGCCAAGCCCTGCACTGCCCCGCGCTCTGCACTGGATTACAGCAGAGTGTATGAGGAATGAGA
>CM067520.1:25123565-25153565 GCA_034509495.1 Acestrorhynchus altus | reverse complement strand
CCTTCAGAACTTTAGGCCAATTGTGTGGGACGTTTTCCCCGTTTGATGTACTTTAATTCACCAAATAAATTACTAAACTATTTATAGGAGACATACCAGATACTATTATTCTCATGTAATTTATTTTTAATTAACAGAATTTAAAGATGTATATGAATGTGCACTAGAAAAACATCCAAATCTCAGAAACCCTGTTGGAAATAGATTATCCACAGTATTTTTCGAGTCCTTATTTGTAAAGATTAGATTGACAAGAATATTTCTCTCTCTGATCAGTCAGAGTCTGTATGCAGGTTGAGCATCAGCCCCGCCCCCTCTCTCTGATCAGTCATAGTCTGTGTGCAGGTTGATCATGTACATGCTGACAGAGCAGTAAACATACACTGGAAGCTTTGGCATCTAAACTGGAATTTAATTCAGTTGTTAAACCAGTGAATTTTAGATTTCAAAGCTCGATAATTAGCTGATGTACAGATGTGAAAACTGGACCAGCGGTCTGGGCCTGGGACTGAAATTGGGTATTAGTCCAGATCAAACTGAAAACAGTTGTTTGGATGGTTCAGACTCATCATCACAGCACAATAGTGTGTGTTGCTGGTACGAGTGGATCAGACACAGCAGTGCTGCTGGAGTGTTTAAACCCCTCAGTGTCACTGCTGGACTGAGAACCGTCCACCAACCAGAAATGTTCAGACGGCAGCGTCCTGTGGGCAGCGTCCTGCGAGCACTGATGAAGGACTAGAGGACGACCAACACAAACTGTGCAGAAACAGATGAGCGTCTGTCTCTGACTTTACATCTACAAGGTGGAGACACTCGGTAGGAGTGTCTAATAGAGTGGACAGTGAGTGGACACAGTGTTTAAACACTCCAGCAGCACTGCTGTGTCTGATCCACTTCATCCATCTGAAGAACCAAACTTCAGACACCAAACGCGTCTTGACTGATTGATTACATTTGATGGAAAGAAGAAGACTGTATAAACCTGTGAGATGTAGAACTTTGAGGAACTGCTGATCAGAAACTGCTGTTCCTGAGTTTGGTTGATTTGGATGGTTTTGATGACCATCAGAAGCTTCTGAATTCATTTAGTCTTTGACCATGTTCCTTAACATAGATCCCAGGAGGTCATTCTCAGTGCATGGCCAAGCACACTGTTGGTCTGCCAGGTCTCCAGATTTATAGACAACTGGGGACAACAGCTTCAGTAACCTATGAGTGTGCAGGATCTACAGGCCCAGCTGCAACATCTGTGGGTAAATGTTCTGCAGGATGCCGTACGGAACCTGTACCTCCATGACCAACCGTATCTCATCTTGTATCCAGACTAGAGACCCAACAGGGAACTGAAGCCTCCTTCCAACTGTACAGTTTTCACTCTAACATTGTAATCAATTACAGACATCAGCATCATGTCACGCAAAAACCTCATATATCCATTCTTCATAAAGGAAGAATTAACAGAACTGCTCTGACCTCCCTGACCCCTGCACTGCCTTTCCGATCTCCTGTAAACTTGCCGTTTACAGAAAAACAACGCAGCGAATCAGCGCTCAGTGCAGTGGCTACGAATCCCCAGCACCACAGCAGTTCCAGATTTCCTGATGATGTCATTCCCAGCCTGCGAGCAGCGTCTGCTGTTGCTTAGTAACGCTGTAGCATACTGTCGGGGAGAAAACTGACCATTTAACCTGCTGCTGGATTGGCCAGGAGTGCCAAATCACAGCCAGCGGTAATGGCCACTCAATTACACTGGGCTAAATGTTACAGAGGATGAGCCAGACACGTGTGAGTGTGTGTGTGTGTGAGTGTGAGTGTGTGAGTGTGAGTGTGTCCATGCTAATGACTCCATCACTCAGGTGGTTTTTGCCATTCATTTACCACCAGCGTAGTGACACTGATGTGCACTATCGGGTTAAGCAGCATCACACACCTGGTCCGGTTTCAAGTGTTAACGTCCAACTGAGCAACACTTGTCAGCGCAGTGTGAGGGAGACACACGCACACACACACACACACACACACACATACTGTAATGCAATTTAAGAGCCACATAAAGCCACACACACACACACACACACACCCTTTCTCTGTAGCCAGTGAGCAAACCAGTGGAAGCCTTGCTGACAGAAGGGACCCAGCAGACACACACCACCTGACCTGCATGCAAAACAGCTCACACACACACACACACACACACACACACACACACACACACACACACACACACACACACACACACACACACATAAACTCTCAACCACACACATATATAAGCCAAGAGCCAAGAGCACCTGCAGTTGGGCACCACGACAACCACGGCAGCAATAAACAAACAAAATACAGCTGACAAACAAATAAACAAACAAACAAACAAACAAAGAAGTGTAATCTTACCTGCGTCTGCGAGGAGTGTGTCAGTGTGTGTGTGTGTCAGTGTTAGCAGATGTCAGCTGTCCAATACACTACATTCTTCCTCTTCTTCTCCCCATCTCTCTCTCTCTCTCTCTCTCTCTCTCTGTCTACCTCTCTCGCTCATAAAGTGGCAGGGCTTTTTTATTTAATTCATTACCACATCGTCGAGCTGCTGCTGCTGCTGCTTTAACTCTTCAGTGCTGGTGTCTCACACACACACACACGCACACGCACGCACGCACACACACGCACACACACACACAGGCTGGGGAGAAGAGGAGGTGGGGGCTAATTAACTCTCTTCCTCCTCGTTCACACACTGCTGCACTCATCCTTGCTGTGCCTCGCTCTCCTCCCCTCTCCTCTTCCTCCTCCTCTTCCTCCTCCCCCTACTCCTTCTCCTAACCACACCTCCAGCCCCTCTTCCCACCCCCCGAATGAATGAATCCCAAGAGGTCCCAAGCAGTGTGTTGCTCCCCGCTCTCCGAAATACTCCCACAGTGATGATATTTTCTCCTCTATTTCCCTCTCTCTCTCTCTCTCTCGTTCTCTCTCTCTCCCTTTATCTCCCTTCCTCGTTTTACCACTCCTGCTCTCTCCTTACATTCTGACCTTTGCAATATGATATCACCGCTTTCCATATAAGGGCGAGGAGGTTGCCACGGCAACCACTGACTCCACCTGTCTCTCAACAACCCACTCCACACGCACACACACACACACACACACACCCCCCCCGAACCCTCTCTCTCAACCTCTCGGGCACTCTACCCACGTACACACGTCCATTCACATTGCAATTACGTAGCATATGTGCACACTGGCACACACACACACACACACACACACACACACACACACACACACACACACACACACACACACACCAGTAGCTCATATTCATTCATACCACATTTTCACTATATGTCCACATTCAGCTACTTTTAGCTGTATTCACTGCTGACACAGATGTGCAAATGCACACACAGCTTGATAAGACCTTGACTAGGACCCTCTGATAAACTACTTCCAGACATGGGCCAGCAGGGTATTACTAACACTCTTGTCGCTGAATGCAATCAAATCCTCACAGCAATGCCCCACAGTCTACAAGACAGGATAAACTCTTCATAGAAATAACATTACTTTTCTATCTTTTGGTTCAATCTGTTCTGAGCCGTGTGGTCACACACAACAAAGGTGACACATTCTTACCCAAGAACACTGTACCTGTAAGGACATGCGCCCTGTTAAGCTTGGTGGTGGTAGCATCGCGCTCTGAGGCTGCGCTGCTGCCAGTATAACTGGTTACGCTGCTTAAGGTGGGTGGAATAATGAAGAAGGAAGACAACCTTCTCCAATGTACCCTAAAACCAACAGCTAGACAGTTGCACCTAAATGCTGGTACAGTATCAGTCAGCGTTCGGACACACCTCCCAACGTAGTGCGTGGTTGAGCTAAAGGTTTGTGTCTAAATGCTTGAAGTCCAGTACTGTCAGTGCATGTGAAGGTCATGGTAAGGGGGTCATGGTTTGGTGCATGCGGTCACATGGAGAACACGTGGTATGTGCTACAGAAACCATAAGCTGCAAGCCACGGGTTTTGCATGGTACTGTGGGAACTGTAGTGGTTTAGGAGCATTGTTACAGTAACTGTAGTCTTGTCCATCCATCCATCCATCCATCCATCCATCCATCCATCCACCATAAGGGGTCACTATACATTACTAGATGTGTGTGTGTCTGTGTGTCTGTGTGTCTGTGTGTGTGTGTGTGTGTGTGTGTGTACATGTACCTGTTCCCGTGCGCTCCTCTCGGATGCCCCCCTCATGCTGCCGTGTGAGGGGGATGGTGACGGGGGTAGAGAGTGTTGCGGTGTGTATTTGTTCTTCAGATGCTCCATGAAGGCGTCCCGCTTGCGCTCCATGTCGGCCTTGTGCAGGTTACTGAGGGCCTCCAGGCTCTGGGCGGCGATGACCGTGTGCCGGTGTTCGGACGTGTGCACCAGACCCACGTTAGAGAAGCGGCGTCCATTCCCCAGCGTCCTGTACTCCCGGGGGTACTCCAGGTCATCAGTGGACATGATGTGACCCCCGCCACGCTCAGGGTCTGGAGGGTCAGAGAGAGAGAGACAGAAGGGAATGATATTTTTCATCAAGTTGCATTGCCATGTTATATCACTGTTACTTACTATTATTCAGTGATGTAACAATAGTAACATTGGTGTGTTACACAGTATTATGCTGCATTATGCTGCCATGTCATGGCCATCAGGTTAGGATGCTACATTACTTTATTATAACACACTATATGCTATGTTGCTGTTACACACTATGATACATATTGCAGTGTTGTGTTACATGGTGTCCTTCAATCATGTTACATTACTGTTACAGCATTATTTATTCATGTTACGTGGCTATGCTGCACATGTTTATTTAATAATGTTACACTGACTGTTATGCAACAAGGTTACAATGCTGTAACATGCTATTTTTGAATAATGTTACATTGCTGTTACACACGCATTACTGTTACAGCATTATTTATCCATATTATATTGCAATTACACAATAATATGCAATTAGGTTACATGCTATTTTACATGGTATTTATCAGTAAGGTCTATGTTACACACTATTATTCAATAATGTTACACTGCTGTTACACACTTATGCAACAAGGTTACATTACTGTTACTTGCTATTTTTGAATAATGTGACATTGTTGTTACACACTTATGCAATAAGGTTACATTACTGTTACTTGCTAATTTTGAATAATGTTACATTGTTGTTGCACACTTATGCAATAATGTTACATTGCTGTTACTTGCTATTTTTGAATAATGTGACATTGTTGTTACACACTTATTGAATGTTACATTGCTATGTTGCACCTAATCATTCAATAATGTTGCACTGTTGTTACACTCTGTAACTGTTACACTCATGCAGTATGGTTACATTACTCTTACACACAATGCTCTGCTATGCTACACAGTTATTCACTTACACTGTGTTCATGTTACATATAGCAGTTTATTTATACACACAGTTATTCAGTCATGCTTTGTTTCTATATTTTACACGTTACATTACCCAACACACATGCAAATATGCAGACACACACACACACACACACTCACACACACACACACACACACACACACACACACACACACACACACACAATACAGCTTTCTGCACCTCTGACACAAAACCCATAAAATCGACTCAACGTTCTGCACAAAGTTCTATTGTGACTCTCTGCTCTCTGTGAGCCACCCGATCCTATCTTTCCTGATTTATATCTCTGGACTCTGGACTAAAGGCTTGGATGTGACATTGCCATGTTACGCAGTCTCACTTTGCTGTGTTCCATGTCGCTATGTGACTGTTACTGAATTATGTTATGTTACACTCTATTGTTCAATCATTTTGATTTGCTGATACATGTCCTTATAGCAGTATGTCACACACTATTATCAGTCATGTCACGTTGCTTTCTGGCACATTGTGAAGTGATGTTGCTGTTACACACTATTATTCAATAATGTAAGGTTGCTGTTACATACTGTTACTCAACACTGCTCCGTTACACACTGTTATGCTGACAGGCTTACACGCTATTCTGCAATGTGACATTGCTGTGTTACACACAGATTGCATTCAAATGACTGTGTTATACTACTCTTGCATTTCTGTAGCGTTGTTATGCACTAATGTACACTATTATACTGCTGTTCAACTATATTATGCAAGATGTTCAGTGAGACTCCTGGATATGAAGCCTCAGATTTCTGCACCTTCATTCTGTGATGTTCCCTGAAATGCTCCACAACGTTAAATCTGCACCATCATAGATACTTTTAGGGTAAAACCTGCATCCAAAGCTCTCGGGAAGTTTGCAAACCCTGCTCATCAGCCCACGTAATCGTACATATTCTTAGAACTAAAGGTGCTGTAAATGGTTCTTTGAGCATCTGATTCCAACCATCTTTATTTTTAACAGAGTGAGATGAAGGTTTAAAGAGTGTAGGGCAACAGCGGCTTGATGCAGTGCAGAAAATGGAAGATATCAGTGTTAGATAAAGAACATTGTTCTTCTACCTGAGCTAGAAGAATAGACCTTTATAAACGAGAACGCACAAGAAACCGCTTTCCACAGCCAGCTGCATATTTTACGCATATATTCTTCGCATACAGGTACATCCGTCCCTGACAGTTGAAATAGTGCTACTCTGTCGGTAAACTCTTTCTCTGCATGTGTTCAAGGCTTGTGCTGCAGTATCTGCTGCCACTGATAAAGAAAGGCTCTCCAAAGCACGTCCTCTGAGACCCTGCTGTAAATGTCTGCCTGGACTTTAGACGGCATAGAAAAATCCATGCAAAATTGCACCAAAATTGGACCAGAAGGTTACTCGTTTGATTCCCTAGACTGGCAGAATGTGCGTGGTGATGTGCGGCGAACGAGAGAGAACGAGGCTTGGGACTTGAGGGTGTTCAAGTGGAAGAAAGTGGAGGCAGGGGGAAAGAAGGCGAGAAAAGTGGGCGTGCGACTGGTAGGTCACTAATTTGAGCTGCTGGACTGGAAGGAGGTATTAAAATTGGCTTAGAACCAGAGGGTTGCTGGTCCTAAGCTCTCTAATTAAGCTAGAGAAGTGTGTTCTTTAGTGGACTGCTTGTTCCATTCCCTGGACTCACAGGAAGTGGGATCAGGGGGAGTAGAAAATTAAATATGGGCTTGGGATCAGAAGGTTGCTGGTTCCATCCCCTGGACTCACAGGAAGTGGGGGCAGGGGGAGTAAAAAATTAAATATGGGCTTGGGATCAGAAGGTTGCTGGTTCATTTCCCTGGACTGGCAGCAAGTGGAGCGCTGGGGAAATGAATGTTGGGGAAGTGGGCTTGGAACCGGAAGGTCACTGGTTTGATTCTCTGGACTGGCTTGAAAAAAGGGCAGTGAGAGCAAAGGTATAGAAATTCAACTGGGAGCAACAGGTCACCAGTTTGACTCCCTTCACTGGCAGGAAGTGGGGCGTGGGGTAGTGAAATTTAGAGAATAGGGTTTGCGATTAGAAGGTTGCAGGTAGAAGGTTTCTGGTTCAGCTTCAGTCCCACTGGCATAAGGTGGGGGTAGGTACGGGGAGTGAAGGAACAATGCTTTCTCCTCCCTCAGCATTCATGGCCTGAAAACCTTCAGCGGGACATCTAACCCCAATTGCTCCCTGAGCCCCAGGCTACCCACTGCGCTGCTGTGTGCTGATTTTCACTGTGAGATCCATCCTATGGATGGGTTGAGGTCTTCTGCACTGACCTGCAATGTCTGCAAGTGCATTTCTATTTGTAACAGTGTCTGATTTACACCTGATACAGAGCACCTTGCAATGCAGAGAGAAAACATCGGCCTCGGAACATTTTGTCCACAAACGATAAGGTTCAAAGGGGACGAGTTTCGGAAATGCTATTCTTTTTTCCCGTAAACAAACGTGGACTAACCCCACATGCAACCCCTCCCTCACTCTCGCAGTCACGCCTGTAATTTACGACCCAATGTTCACTGCTGTGAAACATGCCACGCTGACAGCGCCCAGTGTCCCTTAATGACCCTCCTTAATTGCAAGCAAGCAAGCAAGACACACACACACACACACATACACACACACAAACATATATATATATATATATACACACACACTGACAACAGAATGCTATGCAAAATGAAACTGTGGTTGGTGAAGGTCAATGAAACACATGGGACCGACCAAAGAAGGACTCTGATTGGCCAACGAGAGACTAGACTAGTGAACAGTGGATTTTGATTGGCTGGGTGCATTTTACCTTGCTTCGGAAAGCAGGCCCCAGTGTTAGCTGAAAGAGAAACATCAACCACAGTTAATCTCATCGATCGTGCACGCGCACACACACACACACACGCACACACACGCACACACACACACACACACAAACACGCACGCACACACACACACACACACACACACACTGACACTTGTTCTCTTGCTTGCTGAAAAAACATGAGATTTCAAACACCTTTCATTGGTTTGTATGGCATGAAATCAATCATTGATGAGTCAAAAACATGAATTAGACATTAAATCTCAGTCCGAGCATCGATTCAGTTCATGCATGATTGAGAAGTCTCGCTGCAGCTGGTTGAAACAGTAAATATGTGATAAGTGAGTTTGGAAAAGCACGTTTTATGTTCTAAACAAAACAAAGCTGCATCTTTTTGACTAAACACAAAACACAAGGGCAAAGCTGAGTGATGGGGTCCATGGATTTTCCAGGAGATATAAATATAGATTAGGCCAGATGTAACAGGTTAAAAGGTGCATTGACTGTGGAGGTTAAAGAAGCTGGCATAACAACTGAAGGTTGCCAGTACAATCCCATGGACTGGCAGGAACTGAGGGTAGGAGGACTGAAGGTTAAATAATGGGCTTGGGACTAGCAGGTTGCTGGTTTGATCCCCTGGACTGGACGGAGGGCGAGCGGGAGAAATGGGTTAGAATGCCAGGACTGTCAGGAAGTGGGGTCAGGGAGGCGTGAAGGTCAAAGAAACAGGCTAAAGACTGGTACCAGAAGGCTGCTGCCACAAAGGCCTCTGGATGGGTGATAAGTGGTGGTGTAGGAGGGAATGTCGGAACTGGAAGGTTGCCAGTTTGAACCCCTGGACTTGCAGGAAGTGGGGAAAGTGAAATGGAAGTTAAAGAAGTGGGCTTGGGAGTGAATTGGTTTGATCCCCTGAACTGGCAGGGAGTGGGACGAGTGAAGGAACAGCACCTCTTCCACCCTGAGTATTCATGGCTTATGTGCTTAAGGTGGCTGACCACCACTGACCACTGCTTCAGGTCCTAACTGCCCCTCCCATACACGAAGGAAAAGTCTTAACATTGTGTTATATGCAAAACAAAGCTGCACCTTTTTGTGCAAAATCCACCAAACCCTCATAGCTGAAGCAGACTCAAGCTTTATGGAGATGTTTCTCCAGGAGTTCACCATGTAATAGCATTTTTCTCTGAATAAAATGCTAATCGAACATTTTGTGGATTCGCTCTGGTACGAGCAGGTTGAGATGGAGCCTGGGAAGAACAGGAAAACTCTTCTCTCAAAGCCTGAGGGCTGGATTAGAGAAACGTCTGGAGAATAACCAAACCACTCGGCACATACACGCAGTGACCCGATCCGCTGTACAGATTCCCAACATGTCAGTGTGGAACATCATGTAACATGGATACAGCTCCACGAAAATGTAAGCGAACCCTTTGGAAGTAGCTGGACATGGTGCACTGATCATTAATCTAAATCCCACATATAGAGTTGAACAGTGTAAACATTCACCGTTCAGGCTAGAAAAAGTAAGTGAACTCTTCAATTCTAATATTGTGCAGATCCCCCCTTTAGCAGCAGCCACCTCCACCAAACATTTTCACAGCATTGAACAACACTGACACTCCCGAATCTCAGCAACACGTCTTAACTGCTACACCTTTGGTCAGTAAGCAGAGGAGGAAGTGATAGTGGACAACTCACTTACTTTTTCTAGCCTGCACTGTGGAGGTTTCCTCAATGTCCTCAGTAAAGGAGATAAACCGTGCAACATATTATTATGGTCATGTGTGTGGGCAGATACATGTGATATGAGAGTCCAGGGGTGTGCATAGACATTGTGGGGGTGGGGGAGGAACCAGAGCTATAGCCCCGTATCCTGGGCAGAGTACCGGCCCTTTGGTGCTCCTGAGGTCCAACAGCAAATATATCCAGTCAAGAGTGTCTCTGAGGTCAGAAACTGACCACTGAGTAGGGGCTTGAGGGTGGCTTCCACTAATTGCACATGAACAGATGTGTTTTAAACATGCAAACATGGTATTATTACATAATCAATACCTAAATCAACACTACTCTCAAATGAACCATCTCAGGGTGCACAAGATGACCACACAATGCATAATGCGCTACACTGCGACCTTCTGCTATATCAATCATTCAGAGACTGACTTCACAATAACAATTAACAAACGTTATACTGGGGAGCCCTGGTGCACCTTTATTATATTATAGGCCAATATAGAGAGCAGCCGGGTCACATTCCTCTGTATCTCCTGCAATAAATGCCTTTAATCTTCTTTACTTGCAGTAATATCATATCATATCTTTTATTAAGGTTATCTCAGGGTGTATCTTGATGTCTGCTGGCCTGCTCACAACCACCATAGGCCTCGTACTATAGCCTCGTTCCTCCAGCCCAGGGCACTTAGGAATTCTCTCTTTGATGAATAATTCACAGATTATTTCAATAATGCAGAATTAAATGTGAAACCAGTCGCCGGTTCATGAGGTATGATTGGAGCTTTAAACACATAATAGAGTAATGGAGGGCTTGAGAAGAGGCTAAATTGAGTGACCTTGTAGTTAATATTGTTAGAATCGAATGCTTTAACACACACACACACACACACACACACACACACACACACACACACACACACACACGTGCAGTCTTGGGGACGAAAGGAATTGATGTTGAGGAACTGACACTGGCTCTGACACACAATTAGCTTGATGAATGGTGTTAGTGCTGAGTGCTTTCATTAGTGTGTGTGTGTGTGTGTGTGTGTGTGTGTGTGTGTTTGGTTATAAATGCATAATTATATGATATGATAAATTGTAGATCCATTATTTCCCCTCGAAAATGGAATAATTTGTTAAATTATTAAGATACTGGGCCGATACTAATGAAGCATATTGTTGTTTTGGACAAAAACCTTGTATCTCCATTTCAGAATACGAATCTGGCCATTGTTTCCAAATTCCATGATGAATAGACCAATGCCTCTCCCACTGCTTAGATCTCCAGGAGCAGCACTGAAGACCTTGCAATGATATTGTTATTTTCACAAAAGCCTGGGCGACTCAAATTTGTCTTCATTTGAGACGTTAGTTTTATCTCTTTTTATTTATTTTTTGGCTTATAAGGACTAAAACGTTTTACATCTCAGACATCCTGCTGGATATTCATCATCCAGTGTTTTTCAGCAATACAATAATAGTGATATTTACAATAATATGTTCTACAACGTACTTGACACTGATCCAAATACAATAATAAACAACCTGATTATCCTTTATTAATGTGTATTATTTATTTAAGCATCAATATCATCTCTCCTCAGGACTTTTATTCTGAAATTTGAACACTATATGAGCAAAGAAAAAGAGCAAACAGCCCCTCATTTTCTTCAGATATTGGGTTATAGCCCCGCCCCCTCTGATCAGCATGCAGGTTGATGGAAAGCTCCTTTGGCATTTAAACTGGTACTGTATTGACTGTAGGTTGCTCTGATCCTGAGTTATGAAATCGTGAAAACAGCACGTAAGTGTCCTGCGGATCTCAGGTTCTAAGAGTCATGTGTCTTAAATCTGTCACTCCGAGTTGTACTCTGTGGCTGCAGGTGTTGCAGGTTCCGAGTTTGTTCCCGTATTGATGAATGAAAGAGCTGGATCCTTGAAAGTTGGAGTTTTGACCTGTTTGCCAAATTGCTGTTCTGAGAAAGTATTGAACGTTCGATGCATCCAACTGTGTTTTTAAGGTCAAGTACTCAAGGGTACGTCTGACGGACACAGAGCACACATGCAGGAGTGTTAACAACCTGCGAGACGTGAGTGCAAGAAAAATCCCCCCTCTCCTCCACTCCATCCCTCACTCCTAACAAGCTACAGGACGTCTGACAGGCAGACATACGAGACAAAAGGTACAGAACATTGTATGGATTAAGGTCTCTCTCTCTCTCTCTTTCTTACTTCCCACACAGATCCAAGTGGAACTGGGAACACTGGGATGGGACCAGGATTCCAAAGACATCATAGAAAGCATTTACTGGGTGATTAGGTTGTTGTCTGATATATAAACAGTATGTCTGTGACTTTGGTTGGACGCTAGGATGCCCTACAACCAACTTACCAGCCTGTTATTTTCCCCAAATAGCAAACTGGAACAGAACAGGGCAAGTGGGCATAATTGCACCATCCAATCACAGCTCAGAATAGAGCAAGTGGGCATAATTGCACCATCCAATCACAGCTCAGAACAGAGCAAGTGGGCATAATTGCACCATCCAATCACAGCTCAGAACAGAGCAAGTGGGCATAACTCCACCAACCAGAGCGGTCATCGCTCTCAGAACGCCAGGCGATGCCTGTGTGAGAGGGCGCCATCTACCCACCCAGAGAGAGCATGACCACCAACCTGGGATTTGAACCCGTGATCCTCAGATCACAGCAGCTGCACATTAGACCGCTGAGCCACTTGGACCCAGATGTTTAATGATATCACTCCTTCTTGTCGGGATTTACATCAGTTCGGTGGGCCCTAATATAGAACCCTGTGGGACGCCGCAAAAGATGGATAAATAATAGTCTTCGCTCCAGGATTCTTAGCTGAATTATTAAACGGGAGTTTAATGGCTGAGAAAACAAAAGGAAAAGTGAGCGTAAGGAGAGAGAACCAGCGTCTGCCGGCTTCCAAAAGCACAGGTGATATATTTACACTGCAGAGCTCCGAGAGCATTAGCCTCACAGGCAAAATCAATGCAAACAAACCCACACGGTAGATATGAAAGAGACTGGGAATGTGTTTGCTAGACACTTTTGACAGAGAGGTGGGAGAGGAGCGACGGAACCCCGTTGTACAGATGCTCACTGTAGCTTGTTAAACGCTCGCTGTGTGATCAGAGTGTCTGTTACGCTGTAAATCACTGTCTTTTATCTTTTGACTACAGCTATGAACTCCGACGTATTTCAGAAGATTAGAACAATAAGCCTGCGTTCATACACACGGCTTCCGGCTGCATGTCCGGAATATGAGATACGCACATATGGAAGCAGGGATCAGGTGAGTGCATGGAAACAGAACCAGCATCGAATAGCACCACAGCATCTAGAAGGCCAACTCTTGTAGAACATGGCATCGGGGCATTATCAAATACTAGTGCGTTCCTTAAGAACGACTGATACAGTCTAGTCCCCTGGATTATCGAGAACACCTGAGCACCGTCATGCACGAGTGCATTCCCGGAACTCATGTGCACTGAAGATCACACTGCAATCTAGAACACCAGTAAAACGCTATCTATAATTCATTTATTTAGTGGTCTTGAATTGTACAGTGCTCCAGCATATTCTAGAACATTATTACATTCTACAACACTAGTACATTCTAGAACCCTGGTATCTGCTAAGCAATAGTGCATTCAAAAAAACATCAGCACATTGCAGAACACTAGATCGTTCCACATTCTAAAGCACCGGTGCATTCTTGAACATGGCTGCTGCACTCTAGAAAACTAAAATAACAGTGCTGCATTGTAGACACGTGATATTTTCTAGAGCACGTTAGAACACTGTAACATTCTGGAACACCAGAACACACTGGAACATAGATACATTTTGCAACACTAGTGCACTCTACACCACCAGTGCATTCTAGAAATAACTCAAAAACATGGCTGCATTCCAGATAATTCCAGAGTGAGTTCTAGAATACAAGTGTATTTTAGTACACTAGAATGCTAGTGGTACATTCTATTGTTCCAGCGTTTTCTATTTTACTGGTGCATTCTAGAACATGACAGTGTTGTATTACACTGATGCATTCTAGAGCACCAGCGTTCTATTTACCTGGTGCATTCTAGAACATGACAGTGTTGTATTACACTGATGCATTCTAGAGCACCAGCATTCTATTTACCTGGTGCATTCTAGAACATGACAGTGTTGTATTACACTGATGCATTCTAGAGCACCAGCATTCTATTTACCTGGTGCATTCTAGAACATGACAGTGTTGTATTACACTGATGCATTCTAGAGCACCAGAGTGTTCTGTTACACTCTTTCTATTACATGGTTGTATAAGTGCTCTGCTGATCTCTGTAAACAGCTGAAATCCAAAAGATCTGTCACGAAAAGACAACAACCACCCGAGAACAGGCACAAAGATCCCAAGTACCGAGTTTTAGTGTGCCTTCAAACGCAATGACCTGTTTTACAGTGGCCTCTAGAGGCAGCCGGCTCACAACCAGCCCGCAGAACGCCAGCGCAACACAGTCGTCATAAATCCCCCCTTTCTGTACTTCAGAACCCACCACCTGGCAGCACGACACCATCTGCTAATTACAATAAGAGCACAAGTATAAAATGCAGTCAACCTGACACCGACACATTAAATCTGCTGGACAAATAATACATGTGGTAATGAGCGAATGAGACGCGGGGCTGACTGGGTGTAAACGAACATCACAGGTGAAAATGAGCCAATTAGAAAGTGCATTAAATCATTCCGGTGGGAGCGGTCAGGGTCTGTTCAACAATATGCACATATGAGTGGCCTCCACCCTCCACTCCTCCTTTCTCTCTCATTTTCCTCACTCTCTCCCTACACCCTCCCTCCCTTCTCTTTCTGTTGTTTTATTTTCGGTCTCTCTCTCTCTCTCTCTCTCTCTCTCTCTCTCTCTCTCTCTCTCTCTTGCCAGTGGTTGTAATGCGACAGAGTAAAGTGTCCTCTTCCTCTGCTGTGTAATTGCTATTACCGCCCAGGGGCCATCAAACTGACTGAGAAACAACTCTCCATCTACGGGTCCATTAGGGCTGACTCACACACACACACACACACACACACACACACACACACACACACACACACACACACATACACAGTACATACAAAGCATATGAACAAGCATACACACATATAAACACAGTGAACACATGACAAAAGCAAATGTAGACCGTCCTACAATACGTCCAAAAATATCTGGACAGGCCCTCTAACGATGGGTTCAGCTTACATTACCTCTGCAGCCAATAGACTGAGCTGCTCAGCTCACTGAACTATGCATTCGAGAACCTTGATACTCTATACGTCCCAATATTTGTGGACACCCCTTCTAATGAAGAACTGTCAATAGAACTGGACTCTATGGAGCAGACAAGCAAACCTACTGACACCATGTCTAAGTCCAGACGGGGTCCAGAGGGGTAGAAAGCCCCCTGGCATTGAGCAGTGGAACTATGCTGGTTTTGGTAGTTATGGTGGTCATCCAACAGCAAAAGCCTCATGTTGCTGAATGCAATCAAATCCTCATAGCAGTGTTCCAGAATGTAGTAGAAAGTCTTCCCTGGACAGGAACCAGTGAATGGACAGGTGTCCAGATACTTTTGTCCATATGGTGTGCAATATGTCACAGTTTGGGACTCATTAAATACTGCATGTACAGTAAGATTGATTGGCCCTAAAACAGAACCCTGTGGGACGCCACAAGACACGGTACCCTACAATAATAACTACAATAATAGTCTTCACTCCGCGAATCATAAATGAATTATTAAACCAGAGTTTAACAGTAGACAAAACAAAGGTAACGAGAAAGGAGCAGCGGCTGCTGGCTGCCTCCAGCAAAAATCAATGCCAAACAAATGAAAAGGCAGGTGTCCCAATACTTTTGTCCATTCAGAGTACATTCTATTTACATTTGGGATCACAGGCTGACAGCATACAGCCACATAAAATTAAATTACACACACACACACACACACACACACACACACACACACACACACACACATTTAAATATTCATATGCAAATACACGCCTAACCTCACAAAAGCCCTGCAACAAAGCAGAGCTCACCGATGACCATCCTGCACGTATGGTCTGCATGCTTCATTAGTGTAGCTCTACTGACCGTCTGCTGCTGCGGTCATGTTTATATATCACATCGGCATCGATACAATAAACAGAATATGGAAATCATATTCAAAACCAGTGACTCCAGTGCAGCACTTTGCTCCACACTCCTCACCTGCCTGCGATAAAGAGAGAAAGCAGAGCCGTCTGTGCTCCAGCCCACCTGCATGCTCGTGGAGGGTCTGCTGTGGATACTCAATTTAATCAAGGTCAAATAATGGGAGAAGGTGACCATGGTGGTCTCGTTTCCTCATTTCCAATTGAATACCATCCCAATTTAAATGCCAAAAGAGCTTCCAGTGCATATTTCCCTGCATGCAGACTCCGACTGATCAGTGAGGGGGGCGGGGCGAAAGACATCACAGGCCCAGATATTGGCTTATATAGGAAATGGGGAAGGGAGGGGCTGTTTGCACTCTTTCTTTTTCACACACAGTGTTCAAATTCCAGAATAATACAAAAAAGGACATTTTAAAAAACATATTATTGTCAATCTCATTATTACAACTCGTTTTCAGCTCAAAAACACCCTGGATGGTGAATTTCCAACAGGATTTCTGAGGTTTAAAGTTTTATTTCATCCTTATAAGCCAAAAAAAGAATGATCAGAGCAATTTCTTTAAATTCTGTTCATTTGTGCAGTTCAAATGAAGACAAATTAGTCTCAAATGTCCTCAGAATAACTAACTGCTGTGTCTCTGGTATGTCAGACTGTCTCCTATAAAGACTTTTCTAATGTCGGTCAATAAAACTATGTTAAACGACGAAAACATCCCACAAAATGTCTAAGCCCTCTGAATTCCAGCATGGCACTGTAATGAGATGCCACCTCCAGCAAGTATGTCTGTGAAGTTTCTCCAGTCCTAGAAATTCCACCATCATTCCATCCACCATTCCACCTGTGAGTGGTATTACTGACAGTTGGAGGCCTTGACATGGTCTCACACTCGGTCCTTTAGGAACCACGAGTTGCTGAGGTTCCTAAGTGTGAGACCACGTCAAGTCAGAGAGCTGAGGAGCATATCAAGTTCTAAACCTGCTCCGGCACTTAGAACATTAACACGTGCTTCCGTGCTTGCAAGCCCTACATCACCAAGCACACCATTATTCCAGAAATATCCGGCCCACAGCATCCTGTGAGCACTGATGAAGGACTAGAGGATGACCAGCACACACTGTGTCTTTACATCTGCAATGTGGTGCAACTAGGAGTGGACAGAGAGTGGACACAGAGTTTAAACACTCCTGGGTATGACCAGTGGGGTCCTGATCATTGAGCTCCTGTATGGTCAGAGGAGTCGACAGTGTTTGTAAGGAGGTGGTCATGTTGTGGTTGATCTCACACACACACACACACACACACACACACACACACACACACACACACACACACACACACACACACACAGAGGGTTCTCTACCTCACTGTTTTAATTAAACTAAACATGATATCATCGCTCCCTCTCTCTCTCTTTCTCCCATCTGCTCCAGTCATATTCTCTCTCTCCTCCCTCCCTCTCTCCCTCTCTCCATGATCCAGGAGTAGATCTAATTAGCATGGCAGTTGGTGGCAAATCATGACGGGTTGCTTTCTAAGCAGCCTCTGTAAGCCAAGGCCAGACTCATTCTCTCTCTCCCTCCCTCTCTAGAACGGAAATCTGTTTGACAATGGAGTGCGGAGCCCTTGCTGAGATTTGAACTGATGACCTGCTATAACTCGCTGAGCAGCAGTTAGACCGTAGGGCCACCCTAGGGCTGCGGAATTACTACCACTACATGCAAACACAGTTGTGAGTACGTTTGCCTTCCCTGCTTTCAGGGACACTCAAATGCATGTACATGCAACGGCTTCGTAGCTCTAGAGTGGAGTGACGATCTAACTGCCTGCTGGGTCAAGAGACTCAGCAGAGCATGAGTTCAAATCCCATCAGCACCACTGCCCTCCACGGTCACGAGTCTGGACAATGTTTGACTAAAGGGTACTCAGGAGACGCCGCAGGGCTTCTCTTTCACAGCAGCAAGGCTTCGGGACGCGAACACAAACATGAATTAGTGGAAAAGAGGACGAGTAGCAGCTGTTTGGCTGAACGAGTCGGTAAAAATAGACCGAACCAGCTGCCACCGAACAGCTCCAACACACTCCAGCCTGCATGGAGAACGACGTCCTCCTCGCTGCCATGTTTTGTTTTTCAAAGAAAGAGGGCAGTGGGAGCACACGGGCATCTGTCAGGGTTAGGATGTTAGAGAACGTACTGAAACACGGGGCAGATACAGTCTGAGAGCTGCCTTTGTGTCTTTTGATGGTTTATGACATCATGACCTGTGACGTCACGTGACGTCAGCAGGGACGGGGGTTATCGCCACGGTAGGGATGTGGGACGAGGCCTGTAGCCAGCTTGCTAATGTTGCACTAGTGATAAGAAACGAGTTGTGTGAATAACACGCAGGACCACACAGCCAATCAGGACAGAGGTCATTTACATCAATCAGCCTGATTGTTCTAAAGGCCAATTCACAGACTCATTCTTTCATTTTCGCCCCACAGGTCTCTCTTTCTACCCCCCTGTCTCCCTCACCTTCATTCATTTCACCCCTGCATGTCTCTGTTCCCTTCTCTCTCTCTCCCCCTCTTTTTGTCTCCCTCACTCTCACCCTTTCTTTCTGTCCAGCTGTCTCTCTCTCTCTAACTCTTTGTTCCAGTCTCGCTTTCTCTTTCTTTCCACTCTTTTTCTCTCTCTCTCTCTAACTCAGTTGGTCTCACCTTCTTTCTATTAATTCTTTTTGTCCCATCGTGCATCAGGTCTCCCTCACTCTCACCTCTTCGTTCTGTCCCTTCATCTCTTTTCCTCTCGCTAACTCTTTGTCCCAGTTTCTCTCTGTCTTCCCACTGTTGTTTTGTCCCTGTCTATCTCTTGCTCTTTCTCTGCCCATTTTTCTCTCCTCCTATTTACCCCTTTATATTGCGCTCTCTCTCTCTCTCTCTCTCTCTCTCTCTCTCTCTCTCTCTCTCTCTCTCTCTCTCTCTCTCTGTTCTGGTTGGGTGGTTATCTGCTGGTAATAAAAACAAGCTGTTAATGTGGATGATAAACATGATATGAGAGCAGGGACAGGTGAAAGAAGTTACAGTGTGGAGCACACACACACACACACACACAACACACACACACACACACATGGAATTGAGCTCTGGTAGCAGGTATCAGTGCTGCAGTATTTATAAGCAGTAGACTCTGCTGGTATTAAAAATGAGGGAGAGAAATATGACACATCATCAGAACCCGCAGCCCAGCAGCCGAAACTCACAGCAGTGCTGTGAAGAACTTCTTCTTTAATGACCAGAACTTTCCAGACTGAACTGGTTTGGATCTTATTGGACAGTTTATTAATGCATATGCTTTCTGCCTCAAAGGGGGCTAAAGCATGGTGGTCAGATGGAGGACAACAGATGGACACATTGGATTGGCAGGTTAGACCTCTCTCTCTCTCTCTCTCTCTCTGCCATCCCCCTTTTTTCCAGTAGTCACTGGAATATCTCTATCAGGGGCATCAGCTGGCCTGGAAATGGAAATGAGCCTACTGGCACCATGTCTAATGCCAGGTATGGACTAGAGGGGTATAAAGAGTCGGGGATGAGGTGTGGTGGTGGTCATCCAATAGCAAAATGCTCTCGTCGCTGAATGCAATCAAATTTTCACAGCATTGCTCCAGAATCTAGCAGAAAGTCTTTCCTGGACAGTAGACAGCTGCTCCAACAGAAGCAGGATGAGCAGAAGATGATTTCAGAAGAAATGATGAAGGACCAGGTGTCCTGATACTTTTGCCCGTGTAGTGAATACGGTATTCACTTCATTTGCAATATAAACACTAAGTGCTTTGTTTGTACAGAACAACCTGTGTGACCTTAAAGCCGCATTTAACCTTACTGGTCCCAGTAAACGGCACTGGATCAGGATTCTGCAGCAGGGAGGAAAACAAGAAGGAAAACTCTGGCGTGGTTTGAAAGCAGTTTAGATGAGATTAGTCATGTGGGGAAGCAGCGATTGCTGTTTTCTCTCCCACTTGTTCCAGAGACGTTGTTGAAGCAGGGTCAGTTATATGTAGCTGTGTCCACTGCTGTACACAGTTATACAACAGCAGGATGCAGCGAGCCGGGATGCACACTGAAAAATTACGATTTATTTAGGCTGAGTGAATGACCGCTGGCAGTTCTCTCTCTCTCTCTCTCTCTCTCTCTCTCTCTCTCTCTCTCTCTCTCTCTCTCTTCTCTCTCTCTCTCTCTGTGTGCCAGATTGGTGGGATCTGCCAGGTCAGACACGGAGGTCTATCTCTCTCCCTGTGTCTCCTCCTCTCTCTATTCCTCCCAGCGGAGAAACAGGTGAAAGTATCAAACCAGTTTGCGTCGCCTGTTCACACTGCAAAACAAACACACTTCTTACACTGTGGCACAACACACGCTGTACTCTGCATTACACGCCAGTGTACTGTATACCACTGCGTCGTCAGAGCTGCACTCTGAAGGAGGCAGAAGTGTCTGCAATAGTCAAGCCAGGCTGTCTTAGTGATGGAGACCAGCAGTGTGTCCACTCGTCCTGAAGGCCGGTGTCATGGTGTGTGTGAAATACTGCCAGATCATCTTTATGCCAGATCACACTTTTACAGACCAGCGTTATGTTGAGGTTCTGCAACCAGTGGTTCTACCTTTTCTGAACACACACTCCGTGCTCTGTTCCAACAGGGCGGCCTTCGTCCACACTGCTACCCGTCTCAAGATCTCGTCTTGAAGACACAGATACTACGCCGTGGTCTGTCTCATCTACAGACCTGTCCCTGATTGAAAATGTGTGGATGCTATTGGGCGCTCTATCAACCTCCACCCCTACCACACCATCTGCAGAACTGGTGAGAACATTCCAGGCTGCATGGGATGGATCATCACTGGCACCATTAGGAAAGCTCTACACCTCCGTAATGCAGAGACGTCTGGCATGTTGAGGGTGGAAATGGAATGGAATGCATTTTAATATGGCGTACCTTATCTGATTGCAGCGATGCACAGAAATATATTTAATTTGGGTGATCGATATGGGTTGATACTTATGTCACTGTGAAATTCACACAAGTGTGATTCCCAGAACGGGAAAACAGCCAGTTTGCACTGGAATTTGGAGTGCAATTTCGTGATGGCTTATTGGGGAAATAAGTGCAGAAAAATGAAACACGGTAAGGGACGAGGCAAATGAATCCTCCAGAGAAAGACCTATCTGGTCCTGACCAACAGGTCACATCTCCACCATTAACCCTCTGGATGTAGAATGCATACACATGGGAGAAAGACCTTACAGATACCAATTGTATGAGAATGAGTCCTGAATACTAATCTGGGCTGACTAAGCATCCCTTCTGATCCAGTTTATGACCAGTTATTCTGGTAGCTGGTTTCAGATGGTCTGTGCTGGTCTTCAGTGGTCAAGGTGGTCATTCAAGACAAAACATGCCTTATACTAGCAAGCATGCTGGTTAACTCCCTTAGCCCTTAAACAGCATATCCAAGCTGACTGAGCTAGAAGACAAGTATAACCAGACTGGGTGCAGAACAAGACCAGCAGCGATAGTTTGGGTTGACCAACATGACCAGCAAAAGCAGGTTGGTTTAACAGTGAACCCCCCCAGACATAGGAATATTTTCTCTGGACAAACAACTCTTCCAACCAGTTTGACCAGCAAGAATAGCTGAAACCAGCTACCAGCCAAAGCTACAAACAGGTTCTAGAAAGGGTTCTGCAGATGGAAATGGATCTGCATGAACCATACAAGCTCAAGAATAATCTGACGTATACTTATTTTCCTGGGTACTGGTTTTGCTGGGGAACTGATTAAACCTGGCAGTGTCTAAACCTCACAACTTCTCTGGTCACTGAATGCAATCAAACGGTCATAGCAATGTTCCAGAATCTAGTAGAAGGTCTTCTCTGTACAGCAGGAACACTAAGCCAACAGAAGAAGGATCAGCACTTTAATACCCTTGATTTCAGAACAAATAGTGAATGAGCAGGTGTCCCAATACTTATGCCCAGGCAGTGTATTATAATAATAAGTGAAATATGTATGTGTGTAATAATAATATGTCGCACTCAGACAGGTCCATGCGGAGCGGAAGGAGCAGGGCAGGCTCATGAATGGACTGGTGGTGGGATCTGTGGTTATGAGGGAGGAAGTGGATGACAACAAGCCAGCTGGCGGAAGAGGGCCGAGGGATGGCGTGTCCATACAGTGCTGACCCACCCTCAACAACATGGCAAACACCCATAACACACAGGCCACACACACAACACACGATCAGCAGACAGAACTCTATCTATCTATCTATCTATCTATCTATCTATCCCTATCTATCTATCTATCTATCTATCTATTCATTCCTCTCTCTGTCTGTCTGTCCATCTGTCCGACCATCTCTGGATCTATATGTGTGTGTGTGTGTGTGTGTGTGTGTGTGTGTGTGTGTGTGTGTGTGTGTGTGTGTGTGTGTGTGTGTGTCTACTATCTGAGCTCTCTGGTCTTCACAAAAGGTTGTAGATGCAGATGAATCTGGAAAAGAGTTGTAAAACTATTAGAAATCGGCCGTTCCTCTATCTCACGTGGAGAACATTTCAAACAACTGCCAACATGGCCAGGTCAGCCCATCCTTGAAGTTCAGCCCAAGAGAAGACCACCTCCAACAGTCCTCAAATGTCATCATGGGACCTAGTATGATTTCATGGGAGATGCTTCAGGAGGAAACCCTTACTGTCCGAAACATCAGGACAAGTTTTCAGAGAACATCTTCTGGAACAATGCTTAGACCAATGAATAGAGCAGGACCTGGAGATCTCTCCATCATAGAAACCACTATGAAGTGTTTATAGCATCCGGGTGGGCGGGGGGGCTTGAGGAGTATGTAAGACCATCTGTAACATCGTAAGCTGAAGAATTCTGCATGGAGGTGGGTGACTTTATGTGATACCAGCTATAAGAGAACATGGTGTCCTTTTATTGTAAGACATCTTCGTGCTGTGAATCTCCTCTCTACGACGTCCATGGTTAATGTGGTCAGGAAAAGGATGCACATGGTCAACAATAATACTTACTAATAACAGATGGTGGTGTTTAAGTGATGATTGGTGTTAACAGACCCAAAGGTAGGAGTTCAGGCCTTCTTAATATGTTAGTTGGTGAGTGAATGTAATATGTGTGTGTGTGTGTGTGTGTGTGTGTGTGTGTGTGTGTGTGTGTGTGTGTGTGTGTGTGTGTGTGTGTGTGTGTGTTTTTCTGCTACTTGGATGGATTCTATAACTTCCAAGCTTAATCCACCTTCAAGTCTAACCAGCAAAGCAATTTCAACTGCTATCAGAGAGAGAGAGAGAGAGAGAGAGTGAAAGAGAGTGAGAAAGTGAGAGAAAGAGAGAGCGCTCTGAAGTGGATTTTATGACATATGTGATTACAATAGGCTCTCTTATGAAATTTATTCTCAAAGAAATAATGTAATAGAGCACACACACTCAAACTCACACACACACACACACACACACACACACACACACACACACACACCCACACTCACATGTATTTCCAAGGATTTTGTAAACTCATTTCTAACTGATCTCAGATCTGTATCTGTGCAGTTAATTAACTGATACAACCTCAGGCATGAAGACACTCGGTCTCCCCATTACACCCGTCCATCCTACGGGCCAGGAAGAGCTCACTCCAGCTCACTCCAGCTCCTCCAGCTCTACAACCAGTGGTGGACACATGGAAATGAGCTAAGCCACTATCAAAGGTCTTAAAAGACACTCATCTATGTGACCCTCCTTTCTTGTTCTCGTACTGGATGGAGCTTGATCCATCATTCCAGAGAGCACGGTTCCACTGCTCCACAGATGCTACTTTACCCCTCCAGCCCACACCTGGCCTTAGGCATGGTAAAGGTTTTCTCCGAGATAAAAAAGCGGAGATAAAAATGTGTGAAGAATATTGGCCAGAATGATGATGATGGTGGTGGTGATGATGGTGGTGGTAATTAGTAGTGGTGGTAGTGAGGTGGTCGTGATGATGAGAAAGACAAAGGTGCTCAGACAAGGTGGAGCTCAGCACCACTTGGCAATCCAGAGCAGTGGGGAAATGTCAGCTCTGTGTGTGTGTGTATTGTGTGTGTGTGCGTGGCGTGCGTGCGTGTGATGATGTGTGTGTGTGTGTGTGTGTGTTTCAACAATGATGATGATGACAATATTGATGATGTGATAATGAGGAAGCTAAGCACTTCCTGTCTGAATGGAAATTGAGCTGTGGGTGAACACTGCCCTTTAAAACCTGATTTACAACAAACTCTCTCTAGGAGGTAGGAAGAGAACAGAACAGAACAGAGAGGAGAAGAGAAGAGAAGAGAAGAGAAGAGAAGAGAAGAGAAGAGAAGAGAAGAGACTGGAGGCATTTCAGTTCATTAGGATGCTCTTTCTCTGCACTCATCTCCTGTTTTCCTCCACACCTGTCATTCATTTCCTCACATCCCTCCACTCTGACATTACACACATTATAACTGCTCACACCTCCACCCCAACACACACACACACACACACACACACACACACCCTCAGTACTCCCACCTCTCTGGTTCTCTGTTTCTCATATCTCTCCCTCTGGCATTAAGGGCACTTTTGTGTTCTCTCAATATAAACCAAGATCGGCCAGCTGCCTTGGGCCAAACACACACACACACACACACACACACACACACACACACACACACACACACACACACACACACAAAGTTTCAGTAAAAAAAAACCCACTATTTCATCTGTGCTTTTTTCTGGAGGGGCTCTTTTGCTCTCTCTCACTAGCTCACTCTTTCTCTCCCTTTCTCTTTCTGTCTGTCTGCTCTCTCCATCTTTCTCCTCCCATTCTGTCTCTCTCTCGCTCTCAAAAAGTCAAAAAATAAAGTCTCAGAAATTTCACACACACACACACACACACACACACACACACACACACACACACACACACACACACACACACATCGGGAATTTATGAAGAAGACTTTTAACATAGTAAGGAACAGGCGAGGAATAACTGAGCTGAGTTGAGTCTGAATCATCAGAACAGCAGGAGGACTCGGCGCTGCAGGAGCATAAAGTCCACAAACTTCTGAAGTCTGGAATATACAGGCCTTCACACAGCCTCAACAACACACACACACACACACACACACACACACACAATAATCACAGCAGTAAGCAATAAACATTCCCAGCAGATCTGAACCTGTAGGTTTAATTGCTCCCAGTATCTCCCAGTATCTCCCACAGCCAACACCAGTGAACAGCAAACACCCCCCACAGACAGCCACATCCCACCAACCTGCTTCATCCGGCTGTTCACTTTCCATCTCCACTCACACGGCTGCTACATCACTCCATCACTCATTCCCTCCATCCATCCGTCTGTCCGGCTACCCTCCACACAGCCTCGGCACAGCCCGCATCACTCATGTGGAGGAATGAATGAGAGAGAGAGAGAGAGAGAGAGAGAGAGAGAGCGCAAGAGAGAGGCCCTGGTGTGTGGCAAATAAAGTGGGCTGCCAATTCCTCTCTCTCTCTCTCTCTCTCTCTCTCTCTCTCTCTGTCTCTCTCTCCCTCTCTCTCTTGCTTTTCAAGCTTTCTCTCTCTCTGTCCATTTTCGTGTTCCTTTCTGTCCATCTCCCTCGCCCTCATCTCTTTCATTATCACAGATGACTGAGTGTGCACAAGTCTATTATTATTATTGATGATGATGTGTGTGTGTGTGTGTGTGTGTGTGTGTTACATAGTACATATTCACTGTAGATGAAAACCCAGTTCTGTTTGGTGATCAAGGTTAAGATTAGGTTGATTTAGTGTCATTACATATTATACACACAATGGAATGTCAGCTCTGTGTGTGTGTGTGTGTGTGTGTGTGTGTGTGTGTGTGTGTGTGTGTGTGTGTGTGTGTGCTGTGTGATGTGTGTGTGTGTGTGTGTGTGTGTGTGCATTTCACATCTGTCAGCAATGAGGTGCACAACAAAGTAGCTGAATGCATTCATTATAAGGGATGTCCACAAACATTTGGACTTGTGTGTGTGTGTGTGTGTGTGTGTGTGTGTGTGTGTGTGTGTGTGTGTGTGTGTGTGTGTTGTGTTGTGTGCCTGCCTTATGTGCAATCTGATTGTGAATTAGAGATGCTGAAACTCAATAAAATCAGACATTCCTTTCCTGGGAAAAATATTTTTCTTTAAAAGGAGAGAGAAGGAGAGAGAGAGGAGAGAGAGAGAGAGAGAGAGACAGAGAGAGAGAGAGGGCAGAGAGAGAGAGAGAGAGAGGCAGGCGTTATTGTGTAACAGCAGACGGAGGTGTTGTTCAGTCAGTGGGTGATTGATAAAATATGACGTATCACTGAGGCATCAGTAATCTCTAGCCCTGGCTACCTGACAGTCCTGCTGATAGTAAACACACACACACACACACACACACACACACACACACACACACAATATATTCCTCCTCCCTAAATATATATTATATTGTGGTGATCACAGTCTAGCTGGTGCAAGTGGATTAACACAGCAGTGCTGTTGTGAGTGTTTAAACACTGTATTCCACTACTGCTCACTCACAATGGGTACTCCCTGCCAGTGTCTCACCTTGGCTACACACTAGCACACAACCACCATGTCAGTGTGTTGCGATTGCTGGCTGACCCACCACCCACATAATATCTGCTCTGTGGTGGTCCTGTGGGGTCCTGATCATTGTAGATCAGGGTGGACGGAGGAGAGTAAAGTCTGCAGAGAAACAGGTGGAATAGATGGAGCGTGGGAGCCACAGGGCGATGGTTAATGGCCACCAGAAATGTGTTAGTTGCAAATAACAAACCACAATCCTGCTCATATACAACCCCACCCCTGACAAGGTGACCTCCATGAACCTTCATCCTAGCAACCTCTCCGTTCCTCTCTCTTCCCCCAAGCGACTGAGAGCTGCTCGCTTTGAAGACACTGGCGTACCATCCTGAGAGGCTTCCAGTGGCCCATAATCAGGGCTGGTGAATATGCCAGCTCTGGCTCTCAGTCGTCACTTTTCTTTAGCTTGTGTGGGTGGGAAAGCTGTAAACGCACTGAGTTTATTCCAGTTTTCCCCCCAATTTGCAATGCAAATCACCCTCCCCCATCACATACGATGCTCCGACAGTTGGAGGGTGAAGACACCACCTCCTCTTTTTGAACTGCAGCCATTGCATCATTGCTGGGCAGCCAATGCACTGGATTGGAGCGCTGGGGCCCCAGCTCCAATAAAACATCTGACGGTCGCTTGTGCCGTCCAGCATCGCACTGGGTGTGATGTGTGGAAGTATCTCACCACCCAAAAGAGCACGTGGTCGCGGCTGCCGATGGCAAGTGGCATGACCGCAGGATTTGAATTAGCGATCCTCAGACATAGTGGAAGCAAACTCAACCACTGAGAACCTCAAAGCCCCTAAAGTAATCCTCATAACTAACACGTAAGCAAATGGAATTTATGTGTGGTCAACGGTGTTCAGGTGGTCCTGCAGGTTAGCAGCTTTCTTCATTTTCATTGCATGTTATTCACACAAACAACACACACACTCGGTGTCCTGTACAGTTGCCCTTCATTCACTGGGTTCCATTCACAGTTTGTTCTTGGGGTTATCAGCCATAACTCACAGGAGATGTAACTTTTTCAGCAGAACACTGCGTTCAGTCTGATAAACTCAGCCTGCTCTTATCTCCACTCGCATTCAATCAAACATCCTCTCTTCCCATGAACTCCAGCACCTTTCTGCTTTACTAATGTATCAGATAAACAGTCAATTTGTCTCCAAACCTGCACCGGTAAAAACACTTTGCAGCTTTTTTATCGTCAGGAGCAGACGACCTCGAGCTGTTTTTAACTCCGCCATGCTCCGGCACCACGCGCACTGAGCGGATCTGCTTCCGCAGGGAAAACCGGACAAACTCCCGGCTATAAAAGATGTGAGAAGTGTTTCACTGAAGCTCTGCTCTCCAGCACGAACCCAAAATACAGAATCCACTTCACACGTGTCTCATTCAACAGCGTTGGTCTTCACCGAGGGAGGGGTTTGATTAGGGACAGTTAGGGATGACCATGCGTCCTCTTTTTCCAGACGTCCTCCTTTGGGATGTGTGAAATGAGCCTGACCGGGATTCCTAAATTGTGCTAAAGGTCAGGATTTCATTTTGATTTCACGTCAGAGTTACTACAATCGCCAAACCGCAATGCTGTTTAAGCCCGCCTTCTCACCTCCACTATTGGTCTAAATGTACCTGCATCTACATCCACAGATCTAGAAGATCAAATTACCCATCACACATGATGCTCCTTACATGAGGATGACGAAGACAAGCACATGCCTCCTCCAGTACAAAGGTGCTCACTCTTCATAATTACACAACGTCCATTTCCATTGTTATGCTCCACCCATTTCCCTGGTTCCATCACCCCTATTTCCATTGTATTCTACTCCCATTCCAAGAATATGCCTGGTCCCTTTCCATGGCTGCCACATATCTATGGATTTTGTGCACTCTGTTACATCTGCTGTACATCTCATTTCCACAGTTATGCTCCACCCATTTCCAGAGTTACACCACAACCATATATGGTTACATTACATCCACTTGCATTATGCAACATCCATTTCCGAACTTATACCATGACCTTCACAATGGTTATGTCCATTGTTACTCTACACTCATGTCCAAGATCATGCTGTGGTCATCGATTGTGCCCAATAAATCGAAAGTATAGGTTTGTTCTACAGAGAGTGAGTATTAAGGAAGATTTTCAGGTGGATGGTTATGCCACACCCCTTTCCATATAATCTTACACCCCTTTCCATTGTTCTTTTATTCCCATCTCATGGTTCCACTGGAAACAGGTTTTAGAACACAATGGCTGAATGGCCGAATGGCTGAATGGCTGAATGGCCGAATGGCTGCCCCAGTGGTAAGTACCTCACACCAGTGGTAAGTACCTCACACCCACGGCTGCTGTAATTGGATGAACGGATGAATGTGTAGAAGTTCAGTGTTGGGTAAAGCCGACTCAAACTTCACAGAGCCTCCACAACTTCTGAGACCTGGAAGACACACTTGTGTATTGTGTGGATTTCATTGATTAAAGATGGATTTGATTAAAGCAGTAGTTCTGCGTCTCGGCTGAGCACTCATCTACCCCCTTCTTGCCCCTGTCCAGAGGGTTACACCCCCAGCTCCTCACGACTGTGTTTTAATTGGCTAGAGTCAGGACCTTTAATCAGTGGAGCTGAATTTTAATTGGCCGCTGGGTAATTAGTATGAGTTTGAGAGCCTTCCAGGCAGATCCCTTGTTGCAGTTTAACATCAAATCTGTCTCTGGGTATGTTTGTGTGTGTGTGTGTGTGTGTGTGTGTGTGTGTGTGTGTGTGTGTGTGTGTGTGGTGGAAATGAATGGACTGAATTAGTGGTAAAACATATACTACAGTATATTCCCAATCCTTACTTTGTAGGTTCAGTCTGTAGGCGATCCATCAAAGATCAGTTTCTACCCTTCAAGGTGTCCAAGGTGTTTCCAATAAAATGACCAATCGGTGTAGATACACAGTAGATGTTTCTAATAAATCGTCAACTCCTAAGAGATAAGAGGGAGAGTACACAAAGTGGCGACGGCAGCTTGCGGGAACCAGTAACAAAGGCGATCGAGAACAGAGCACGAACAGTGAATCGAGCGACACAGCGAAGTAGAACCA
>CM067520.1:25078565-25118565 GCA_034509495.1 Acestrorhynchus altus | reverse complement strand
TTCATGTGTTTTCCTTGCTTTCAGCCTTCGAGGAGGGAGTGTGTGTGTGTATGTGTGTGTGTGTGTGTGTGTGTGTGAGTGTGTGTGTGTGTGGTGATAATGGAACACTGTCCATCACACAGTGGCTGACCCAGATTCAGCACGAAATAGCAAGGAAGAGAGCGAGGAAGAAGAAGAGAACAGGGAGGAAGAGAAGGAGACATAAAACGGAGCAAAAGGAAAGAAACGGAGTGATGGAAATCAGAGACATTTGAGTGATTACTTTACACTGACTGACCACAGCACCTTCACATGAAGTGATGTTTTCATTGGACAGAGATGATAGATAGATAGATAGATAGATAGATAGATAGATAGATAGATAGATAGATAGATAGATAGATAGATAGATAGATAGATAGATAGATAGATAGATAGATAGATAGATAGAGGGAGGGAGGGAGGGAGGTAGAGAGAGCACAGAGAATGAAGGCGGCAGGGTGAGGGAGTGTAAGTCTCCTGTAACACAGTGCCTCATAGTGGTGATGGAGTGAGCACTACTGTATTCACTAAAACAACAGTGATCAAAAACGACTCACAACATCTCTCAGTGATCAGCTGATCTGATCGATTTGAAAGTCATTTTAAAGCATTTCTATTGGTCCATTCATCATGAAACTGCCACAATGTCACACAATAGGAAGGACATAAATGCCAAAAGTCGTGGGCTATGAGTACGTTAAGTGATAATGAAGAGGCGTAACCTCGGGGACCGTTACCTCAGGTATCATTACCTTGGGGACCATTACCTCGGGGACCGTTACCTTGGGGACCGTTACCTCGGGGACCGTTACCTCAGAATATCGTTACCTCAGAATATCGTTACCTCAGGGATCGTTACCTCGGGGACCATTACCTCGGGGACCATTACCTCGGGGATCGTTACCTCGGGGATCGTTACCTCAGGGATCGTTACCTCAGAATATCGTTACCTCAGGGATCGTTACCTCGGGGACCATTACCTCGGGGACCATTACCTCGGGGATCGTTACCTCAGGGATCGTTACCTCGGGGATCGTTACCTCGGGGATCGTTACCTCAGGGATCGTTACCTCGGCCACATCTGTAGATGTTTTGATGTGTTATGTGAGCGAGGCATGATCGTGGGTGCCAGTTGGATGGGACTTTCCATTTCTGTCCACAGTGTCATGTATGTACCGAGAATACCTCATAGAAGACATTACCACCTACAGTGGACAGTGCAGTGGCCACCATGTGTGCTTAATGATCATGACCAGCAGCGTTTGGCTAGAACTGTTCGTGCGACCATACAAGTAACTCTGGCAGAAATCACATCCACATTCAATGCAGGAGCCCCACATGCATAACCCGCAGCTCAGCACAGCGTTCGTGAACTTCCATGAGAAATATCAAATTCCTCTCATATCCTACCTCCACCCTCATCTCAACCGGCGCTCTCTAGAGCTCAGACACTGTAGAAAACCCCTCCCAGCACTTCAGACTCCAGCTAATCAAACGAAGCAGAATTAAAAATACAAAATGCAAATGTCGGGCTGCGTTTGGCTCCGGGCTTGGTTTAACCGTGGATTTTTACTTCTCTAGAGAGAGCCGGAGTAGCCAGGGGACAAATCGTCATGGTGAATGAACGGGTTTCCTTTGTGTTCTCGTCCGTTTTCTTCTTGCATCTTCTATCCGATATGTTTGTCTGTCATTCTGCCTAGTGTTCCAGCTTCCACAGAGACAAACATCCCATCTCTCCCCAGTTTATCCAGCTCTGACATGTGCAAAGCATTGGAGATGCAGGAGGAGCATTATATGAGACGAGGTTTACAGATAAGAAGGCCACAACTTTGATTGCTGCACTGGTTTTAATGGGAAAGTCCACCTGAATAGCCTTATCTCTATCTTCCGCACCAGCAGTGCAGCCAGTTGCCACGGGCTATAATTTCAACCTGTTTTTCCTCCACTTAGGAATAAACAGAACATTTGTTGACTCAGAAAATGCACTTTAAATATGGTCGGTGGGTAGATGCTTCTTATCACATGAGCATCTGCCCTTTGGCTTCCATTATGAACATGTTTGGAGTCAATGAGTTTGTTTATTTGTAGGTACACGTCTGTGGTAATCGACTGAGCAGTGGAAGAAAGAGTGGAAAATGATAAAGGGGAACACCACCCATTTTTCCATTTCTGCAGTCATTCCGTAAACATTCCAAATGTATCTGATCTGATCAATATTTATTGATCTACACACACAGAAGTGGTGTCTCTCAGTACGGCGTCGGGTTTAACGCGACACGCCAGACGTCTCTAGAGGTAGAGGTTCCTAATGGTGTCCTGTGATGATCCATCCCCTGCAGCTTGAATGTTCTCACTCAGTTCTGCAGATGGTGTTTTAGGGGTGGAGTGTTGATAGAGCGTCCAATAGCATCCACACACATTTTCAATCAGGGACAGGTCTGGAGATGAGACCGACCACGGCGTAGTATCTGTAAGTCCTCAAGACGAGGTCTTAAGACAACAGTGTCGTCCTGTTGGTTGCACAACCTCATTATCCTAACATTGGTCTGTCAAAGTGCCTTTAGAGAAGACCAAAGGTGATCCGGCATCGTACGAAACACACCATGACACCAGACCTTCTGGATGTGTGTGTGTTTCCTTCTCATCAACTGGACATTTTGATTATTCAGTGGCATTCCCACTGTAGGAGCACTGAGGAGTGGAAGCGAGGACTTCTCAAGCTCTGCAGGACGAATTGGTGGGGAGTCTGCTGCAGCACCTCTGACAGCACCACTGTGGTCAGCACCGTTCAGCACTAAGGACAGTTCCCCAGCTCCCATTCAGGCAGCATCGCTCCTACAGTAATACGCAGTAATGAAAGACGGCACCACGGCTCATTTTAACCTGTCCTACTATCAAATGTGAGACAGGAAACGAAAGACTGACCGTCAATCTGGGTGACGTATCTTGTAGACGGTGTTATGTTTTACACACAAACGAAACAAGTAGGTGGAAGTAGGTGTGATCGAGCAGAGAAAGCACTAAAATGTGCATGGAAGGAGGCACCAGGTCTGACAACCCGAGCTTCAGAACATTAGAGATAAAACAGGACATGAGCCCCAGACTCGCACCAGACTCAAGCTCAGTGTCCGGTCACTGACCAGACTCAGACACAAACCCTGTTCCAATTACAGACTCAGACCAGACTCTTATTTAGACGAGACTCGTATTAGACTCTCCGAACCAGCTCACTCATCTCATTCACAGACTCACCATCATTTTAAGACTCTCAGACTCTGATCAGACTCTCACATCAAACTTGGACTTTGTCTCAGTCACAGACTGTGCTCGCATACCCTGTCCTGACCATCCTCTGAGACCAGATTCAGACTCTGTATCAGTTGGAGACTTAGACCATACTTGGACTCCATCTCAGTCAAAGACTCACCAGACTCTGATGCCGAGTCGATGACTTCTCCTCAATTGCCGTAACAGACTCAGACCAGACACAGACTTAGGCCAGACTTTCAGACCAGACTCAGATTCAGACTCACACACTAAGACTCCAGTTGCAGACTCACAGAAAAAACCCTCACGCTCAGGCTTCATCTCAGTCACAGACCAAGACCAGACTCAGAGACTCAAACATGTGTAAAAAAAATCTGTCCGATCAATTTATACCCATTAGATTTAATTTACATCTGGTTCAAATATCGAATATATCAGCTTGCGTAATTAGGAAATCACAAATTAAATGCATCAGTGCATCATTCCGGCTCAAAGCCCTAGAAACCTATTTATAATTATGAGTCAGAAAGAAAAGCGTGTTGTCGGCTATTTTCTAGGAATTTCACGGCAAACACAGAAGCGTAAATCCTGATGAAACCCGGTGTAAGAACTGTGTGTGTGTGTGAATAATGCAAAGCCCGAACATAACCAGCAAAAGAAACCTGACAATGACTCTGTTTTGCAGCGTGAAAGGGCTGCGGCGCCGGTGCAAATGCACTGACGTTCTGTGTTTTGTAAAGTGTAAAACACCCACTTTCATTTATTTAGGGTTTAGTAAATGAGTCAAATCGTGTAAGCAGGGAAAGCACGAAGCTGTGCTGTCCGTGGGAGGGCACATCACTTGGATGTAGTATTTAGAAGGGAACCAAAGTGAGTTGGGTGGCACAATGGCACCGCAGCTCCAGGGGCCTGGGGTTGTGGGTCCAAACCCCACTCAGGTCACCATCTGTGGGGAGTTTGGTGCGTTCTCCCCGTGTCTCTGGGTTTCCTCCCAAAAATGCAGGTGGAAGGTGAACTGACCATGTTAAAATTCACCCCGTGTTTCTGTGGTACCCTGCGATAGACTGGTACCCTGTCCAGGGGGTATTTCTGCCTTGCGGGAATGACTCCAGGTGGACCCTGGATTAACCATGGAAGAAGCGACTAAGATAATGACTGACTGACTGACTGACCAAAGCAAGTCCACTTCAGGACCACAGACAGCTCCAGCTCATTAGGCTGCTGGTCCAGTGCTGAGCTCCAGAAACCACTGAACCATGCAGAGCTGTGGACAGCAGAGAGAACGGACAACCATCAAAGCCTGACAATGCAGCCGAGAGGAAACACTAAGTGGGGATATGAGCACTGAGAACAGTGCTGGGTATGATTATGCTACAGACTGTTACAGCCATGCTGTCTGATTGGTTCATTAAATAACACAGGAGCTTAAGTACGGCAGGTAAAGGAGGCTGTAAAGCAATAAGAGAAGATAACGGACCAAAACATGCAGCCAAAGAAACCCAACGGGTTCTTAACGTGAAAGGAATGGTGGACGGTCATCTTACCTCAAAACAACTGGGCAGCTTTTCTCTTAATGAAGACAAACACAAGGCAGAAAGACCCACAAACAAGCAGACTCTGAAGGCAGCTGCAGTAAAGGCCTTGCAAAGCTCAGCATTTGGTGACGTCCACAAGTTCCAGACTTCAGGCTGTAATGAGGCAAAGACGTTCGATCCAAGTACTAAAAATATTCCTCTTATTAGTGTTTGTCCAGTTACTCTTAAACCCATTTTAATGGGTGTAATTCCAAACTTTCAGACTCCACTTTCATACTCAGAGCAGACTGGGATTTCTCAGTCAGTAACTCAGACCAGACTCTCAAACCCAGACACAAAACAGACTCCCAGATTCAGAATCAAACAGAATCTCAGACTTAGACCAGACTCAGCCTCTGTCACAGACACAGACTAGACTATCAGACTCTCAGATCCACATTCCACCTTAATAAGACTCAAACCAGACTCAATCACAGACTCAGACCAAACTTTCAGACACAGACTAGACTATCAGACTCAGACCAGGCTCTCAGATCCACATTCCACCTTAATAAGACACAAACCAGACTCCCAGACTAAAACCAGACTCAATCACAGACTCAGACCAAACTTTCAGACTCAGACCAGACTATCCGACATAGACCAGACTCTCAGATCCAGAATCAAACAGAATCTCAGACTCAGACCAGGCTCTCAGATCCAGATTCCACCTTAATAAGACCCAAACCAGACTCCCAGACTAAAACCAGTCTCAATCACAGACTCAGACCAAACTATCCGACATAGACCAGACTCTCAGATCCAGAATCAAACGGAATCTCAGACTTAGACCAGACTCAGCCTCTGTCACAGACACAGAATAGACTATCAGACTCAGACCAGGCTCTCAGATCCACATTCCACCTTAATAAGACTCAAACCAGTCTCAATCACAGAGTCAGACCAAACTTTCAGACTCAGACCAGACTCTCAGATTCAGACTCCTCCTCAATACGAATCAAACCATACTATCAGATTGTCGGAGACTCAGACCAGACTCCCAGACTAAGACCAGACTTAGACTCTCTCAGGCACATTCTCAGACTCAGACCAGACTCACAGACACAATCCAGGCTCTCAGATCTAGATTCCACCTGAAAAAGACTCAAAGCAGACTCTCAGACTCAGGCCAGACTCGGTCTCAGTCAGACTCAGACCAGACTTTCAGACTCAGACCAGACTCAGACTGCAGCCCTGACTGTACACTGTTTGTAGTGAAGGCAGTGTTAGGAGTATACTTTGTTTCTGAGAGTATTTGAGGCTGATTTGAACTCAGACTGAATTGAATTCATTGTGAAAACTGTGCTGGATTCCATTTCTGAAGTAACCGAACGGAACCGTGACACGCTGGAGGCCCGAGTGAAGTACGGGTTAAGAGAGGAGGAGGGAAAAAAGACACCAGAGAGTGGAAATGGATGGTAGATGGAGAGAGAATGATGGAAAATGGTCTTACTCTTGGCAGGGTTAAAGTAATTGGTGCTGGCTGGGGAGCAGAGGTGAGACCAAAGTGAGATGTTTTGTGTGTGAGTGTGTGTGTGTGTGTGTGTGTGTGTGTGTGTGTGTGTGTGTGTGTGTGTGTGTGTGTGTGTGTGTGTGTGTGATGGAGAGATTGCGTGCCTTCACTCTCAGTGGAATCAGAGATGAGCAATCTCTCTCACTCCCTGTCCTCCATTTGTCCTTCGTCTTTGAGGAAGCGCTTGTCGTTTTCTCTTCACACTTTCATTTACTTGCTAAAATCTCTCCCCCATTCGTTTTCCTCTACGTCCTCTCCGCTTTAAATGGTCTATTACCTGCAATCTTCTTCTCCGGCATCGATTATGCTCGTTATTGTGTCCATTAACAATGGCGTTGTTTGTGTTTTATGCCAACAAATTTATTTTTTCAACTATAATTCATTTTCCTTCCTCTCTTTACCTCGAAGTACAGGCAGGTGTTTCTGTTGCCTCCTCGTACTGAACTCATCCCGAACTGTGAGCTGGTCTAATTCTGAAGACTTTCTACCAGGTGTAACTTGTTCTACCAGGTGTACTTGTTCTCCTACCAAACCATCACAGTATGGACATTTCGGTTTGGTGAAGATATACCGGTGCTCGACTTCCCATTGAGCAGGTTGAAGCAAAAGCCTGGACCATACTCAATGTGCTGAACTCCAACTATTAGTGGCTCTCAAACACTGTTGGTCCAAATTTCTGCTCTATCCCCTTGTGCAGCGAGGTCTGGACCTCTGTACGGCATCCCATCGTCTTCCTGTTCTTTATTCTTTATCTCTCAATGTTCTGTTTGCAGTGAAATGACTGAAAATAACCAACGTTCCATCTTATCTGTCAAGACTAATGTTACAGCAGATCCTTTAAGTTCTTTAACTTGTAAGGTGGGACCACCATGAGCGTCAATGAGCCACGGTCACCTGTTCACTGACTCGTTTCTTGAGGCCTTTTTGGTAGATCCTGACCACTGCATACCAGGAACACTTGGCCTGCCTGACGTTTGGGAGATGTTCAAACCCAGAAGAATTACCTCTGATTCAGGTACCATAACCATGTTTGTGCACCATGAGCTCCGTGATGAAATCCTCTCTCCTCTCCAGCCCTCCATCCGTCGCTCCACCTCTCTTCCTCCCTGTCCGCCTCGCGCCGTATGCAACGCTTTTCATTTCTTCCTCCCTCCGTTGGCTTTTGTTTTCGCGAACAAAGGATGCGTAATCTCCTCATCTTTTCCATCTGTCACGCAAACCGCCGACTGACGGAGAGGCGGAAGACAGCGAGAGAAAGGGAGAGAAGGAGAAGGACGGATGGAAGTTTGAGTTTTGAGCGCTCATTAATTCTTCCCAGCTGTCTTTGTGGCTGAATGCCGCTGCACCGCTCTATATATAGAGGGGCATCAGGGTTTGACGCTTTGGTGTGTTGTCACGGTAATTCTCACCTCAGTCAAACTCCACACACACCTTACCAAAATGTTACGGGAAGGTTTCAAAAAGCTTTATTAATCTGCCGTCTTTAACCTTCAGGGAGCCACCGCCACAAAACTGCAGCAGGTGTTTGAAACGCTGCGCTCCTTACGTCTGACTGACGCCCGGATCTGGTAGGATACGCTTTACTACGGCGTGTCTGTAATAACAACTCAGATACTCACTTCCAGCACTTTTACCACCTTCACGAGACCCGGGCCTCTGCTGGCCTCAGGTGGGATGGCACGTGCACAGGTCATCGTTATAGTTTTGTGTTTCATTTTTTAATAAAATATACAGATTTCACAGGTTTTACCAAATTGTGTGTAGAATTTAGAGGGGCGACGTGAATTGAATCCATTTTGGAATGAGGCTGGAGCATGAAAAGATGTGCAGTGAGTGAAGGGCTGTGAATAATTTACGGATGCACTGTAATATTAGTAATAAACAATTAGGAGGCCTTAATTATTACAGTAACGTAAAAGCAATAATCATTTCAGTTTGGAATAACTGGCAACCCTGAACAGAGCCTGCAGGTTTACATGATAATAATTATGATATAATGGTGTGTGATATGTGCAATTGCAGTGTGTGTGTGTGTGTGTGTGTGTGTGTGTGTGTGTGTGTGTGTGTATTTACTCGTCTTAATTATAAGATCAGCATGGCCCAGTGCCCTACCAAAAAAAAAAGCCAATTTTCCACGTTGCGAGCCGGCACTGCAGAACAGCTCGACTCTTTCAGCTCTGTGGCTTGTTGATTACAAACCTCCTTAACACTGAAAACCTCTTTAAGCAGTGTGACCAATGCCGGGACTGGAGAGCTAACAGAGTGAGGAAAGGGACCGCAGGGCAGTCTCTCTGAGAGGCCGAATGGAAATGTTCTCTGACAGCCCAGACCGCGAGAGTGAGCTGCTCACTGCGAGAGTGAGCTTCAGAATGTGGCACTTTCTTCAGCTGGATCGTCCACCTGCCTGGACTTTACAGATAACTGAAATTGACCTCTCCTGGCTCCAACCCACTAATGCAATGTCCAAAAGTGTGTGGACATCCCTTCTAATGAGCTGACACGTACGTGCAAGTGCACGCACAGCTTGTCTAGTCCCTGTTGGGAAGTAATGCCAATAGAATAGGACTCTCTGGAGATAAACATGAACCTAATGGCACCATAAGGACCCCCCAGTAGCCCCTCCCTCTCAATGTGTTCACTGTTTATTCCTATGTGCAGGTTAGAACCCCTCCCATCACATCACATACCCAGACTGGGAGGCTTTTAACAACGTTCTGAGCCTTTGCTGGGACTTACACTGATGTTCTCCTCACACTTGCAGAGGAGCAGTTAGACCGTAGGGCCACCTGAGAGCTGTGAAATTACACTAAATACAAGCACAGTTCTGAGTACGCTTCCCTTCCCTTCTTAAACACGCAAATGTACACAGCTTCACAGCTCTAGAGTGGAGTGACTGTCTAACTGCCTACTCGTCAAGAGGCTGAGGAGAGCATGAGTTCAAATCCCATCAACACCACAGCCCTCCATGGTCAAAAAGTCTCGTTTTTAATAACGATGTGACACTGATTACAGAACGACTTCGGTGTTCAAACAAAAAGCCTAATCCTGTTTTCTGGTCCAGAGCATTAAAGAGTGCTCTACAGCAAACAACCGAACATGTGTAAATGTTTAATATCAGCATGAAATAAAAATGGGACAAATATTTACAGCTGTATTTTAAAACTTTTTTTTGGCACAACAATGGATAGATGTGTGTCCCTCGATAGGCTTTCTTTTAGAATATTCCAGCAGTGCTGTCAGGACGAGATGAGAAGAGAACAATACTCAATACGACAACATCAAAACATCGCAGAGAGAGAGAGAGAGAGAGAGACAGAGAGAGAGAGAGAGAGAGAGAGAGAAACAGTTTCAATTGTTCATTTTGATGCAGCCCTAATTTAAAGTGATGTATTTCAAGTCGAAATGGATTTTCATGAGCCACACTGATCAACAGCAAAACAAATAAAGCTTGAAAATGTTCATTTTACATGCAATGAATATAAACTATGAAGTCAATCCTTTATTTTATGAAATTAAATAATAAAATCATAATGAAATATTTCAATATAAACTAGTACGGCTGTCCAGTGGTGTTGTCTGGCCTGGGTTTTCAGGGCAAGAGTCCAGATTATTTTCTATTGGATCAGGATTTAAACAAAGCTACATGGGCTGAGATTATTTTTATTATATATTTTTATTATTTTTATTATTTTTATTATATATATATATATATATAGACTGATGATCCCAGAATTCACCCATCATGCTCAGCGTTATATATATATATTTCAGGTCTATACACTGAGATGAAACTCCATAGGCTGCACTGATTACTGTATGTTTGCATTTTATATCACCAGGGCAGTTAAATCTTGTGGGAAGCTGAAGCTTTAGTGGTTGAGAGGGGGCTGGGAATCACTGACCTTCAACAGCGGCCTGCCTGGTAGTGTAGCACTTTAAACTGGAAGCTGGACATTCTGTAGTGAATGTAAATGCCAGCCTCAGCTCAGTGTGTTGAACAGGGCATTGAATAACATTCTGTAAACCCTGTCCAACCTAGCGACCGTTACTACAGATGAATGCACCTGTGGGTGGAGTCAATTATACTCATTGTAGGGTTGTAATCATAATGGGCATCATTAACATTGTATCTCCTCCGGGGTTTCACACCCGAACATGGTCTTTCTACTAGATTTTGGAGCAATGCTGTCAGGACTGGATTGCATTTAGAGATCATCCCAAACTCATCCCAAAAGTACTGGATGGAGCTCCATCATTCCAGAGAACACAGTTCTCAGTGGCATTTGTGGGGAATTGTGTGACCATTTGGACACTACGTACAAGATGACATAATGTCCTCACCTACACGGGCTGTGTCTGCCTTTACTGGATACTGACTGGTTCGTGGAGGGGCGTGGCATCACGTTGGCATGTCGTGAATTTTGCTGGTCTCCTATAAAAGGCTCTCAAAGCCTACTTTTGGGTAGTGTACCTCTTGCTGAGAGATCACTGACTGCTAGACACGCCTGTACGACACACTTGAAGACATTTCACCCAGCTGACAGACTCTGAAAGGGAGTGCAATGGCTAAGTGCCGCAATAGCTGTACTGACCAAGACACCATCGACTTCAACTGCGCTGGTGTCGTGAACAAGAGACCTGTACTTCTGGTCGTACGGAGTACGGAGGTCATCCTGTGGCCTCTCATGGCAGGGCTTCCAACTTTACTCAGAAGGATAATGCTCCCAAAAGTAAGGGTTTCCTAGGAATGTCTCCGTCAGACAGCAACACTTCCTTGACCTGCCCGGTTGAGCATTTATGGGAGCATCTGGGATGTCAGCAACCTACAAGTGTGCAGGATCTACAGGTCCAGCTGCAACATCTGTGGGCAAATGTGCCGCAGGATGCCGTACGATGCTTGTACGCCCAACTCCATGCCCAATCCTAGTGTGCACCAAACATCTATACACACTTACAACAAGAGTCACATACACACAAACACCCGGAGCCGAAGCAGAAGGCCCAAGAAGCACAAGGGCCATCTCAAGCTTGGCAACCAATATAAGAAGCAGATTTCAAAAGAAGACAAAACGCCTTTGACTGCTTTGTCTCCAACGTCACACCAGCACAGCCTAATCTGCCGGCCGGACAGCGAGACAGACAGTCGGAGCCTGCTTTAGAGGCTTTTCTTGTCTGCTGGGTTAACACACTGCCAGCTCCTCTGAGTCCGAACCCCCAGGCCAGTCTTAAAGTGACAGTGTGGCCCGAAATCACCCTTACACACTTTTCCTCTTACCTCGTCTGCTGTCAATCAGCTCAGACACATCTGCTGTAAGATTCGCTTCTTTACACTGGAGCTCTGAGGCCTATGGTCAGAACAAATGCTCCTGAAACTTACTGCATGGACTCAGATCTCCACAGCCTTGTGCAAGTTCCTCTTCCTCACTGTCTGGTCCAAAAAAGTGATATTCCTGCTGCAGCATACAGACTCTGACTGATCAGAGAGAGAGGGCGGGGCTGATGCTCAACCCGCATACAGACTCTGACTGATCAGAGAGAGGGGGCGGGGCTGATGCTCAACCTGCATACAGACACTGACTGATCAGAGAGAGGGGGCGGGGGCTGATGCTCAACCCGCATACAGACTCTGACTGATCAGAGAGAGGGGGCGGGGCTGATGCTAAACCCGCATACAGACTCTGACTGATCAGAGAGAGGGGGTGGGGCTAATGACATCACTGACCCAGACATTTTGTTATAAAGGAAAATGAGAAGCTCACACAAATTTCATAATAAAAGTCCCGAGAAGGGATAAAACTAATACATATATAAATAACAAAAATAATAAAGGATATTCAATTATATTATTATTATTGTTATTGTTATTATTATTATTATTATTATTATTATTATTATTATTATTAATATCCTTGTGAATCAAGTTCAGTCTGCGAAGGAATTTAACCCAGTCAATGTCCCTTATATATTATACACAAGATAAGAAACATACACATACAGTACACATACACTCTATGGGCAAAAGTATTGGGACACCTGCTCATTCACTGGTTCTTCTGAAAGAAAAGAGTTTGTCCTGCTTTTGTTGGAGTAACTGTCTCTACTGCACAGGGAAGATGTTCTGCGTGGTCCACTGCTGTGAGGATTTGATTGCATTCAGCCACAAACGTGTTAGTGAGCCCAGGATGTTGAAAGTTCACCGCCCCACCTCATCCCTACAGCAATTTATACCTCTACATTTATAACCAACAAGAAATGCTTTAGAAACAATGCTTTATTTGAAAGCATGTTACATAGTTGGGAGCATTCTGATGGTCCTGAAAATGTACAAAAACACACACACACACATGCACACATGCACACACTTAGAGCCCACAGCTGTGCACTTCAGAGCATCCCCTTTCAAGATGGGAATAAAGACAAGAACTGGAGGCTACGGAAGCACTTCTACTCACCCCACCCCCACCCCATCCTTCTCTCTCTCTCTCTCTCTTTCTCTCTCTCTCTTTAATATTCCTAATCCATGCTCTACCCTTTCAACCACCCTCTCCTGCCTCAGACCCCCCCCCACTGCCTTCACATCTCTCCCCTTTCAACTCAACCACGCCATCCCTCCCTCGCTCTCTCTCTCTCTCTCTTCTTTAAAGACTCCCTCTCTTTTCTTCTGCAGTAGACTGTAGAAGAGAAGAACAGATGAAAGACGTGAGTGAATGAGAGAGAGTCAGGCTGCATCTCTGCTCTATATGATGCTTAATGGGGAGAAATCACTTCATATACGGTATTCACACACAAAGACCCTGTAAGAAGAACACCCGCATCATAAAACAAACAGCACTGCACCATCTGAACCTGGCAGAACAAACTCTGACGGTGTCTGTGATCACACAAGTCTAGTATTTATAGTTCCCATCCAACAACTGGTTGGGTAAACTAGTGCTTAATGAGGTTAAACCTTGTAGATGTAAAGTCAGAGACAGAAGCTCATCTGTTTCTGCACAGTTTGTGATGGTCATCCTCTAGTCCTTCATCAGTGCTCACAGGACGCTGCCCACAGGACGCTGTCGGCTGGACATTTCTGGTTGGTGGACCGTTCTGTGTCCAGCAGTGACACTGAGGGATTTAAACACTCCAGCAGCACTGCTGTGTCTGATCCACTCGTACCAGCGCAACACACACTAACACACCACCACCATGTCAGTGTGACTGCAGTGCTGAGAATGACCCACCACCCACATAATAGCTGCTCTGTGGTGGTCCTGTGGGGTCCTGATCATTGAAGATTAGGGTGAAAGGAGGAGAAACAGAGAAACAGATGAACTACATGGAATTATAGAACCACAACTCCTGTGTGGTCAGAGGAGCTGATAGAGTGGACAGTGAGTGTGGAAAAGAGGTGGTCATAATGTTATGGCTCATCTGCGTAAACATATATATATATATATATATATATATATATATATATATATATACACTTGCACAGAGGGCAAATCATTATCTGTATACCCTCAGAGAAAACCCTCCATTAAAAAGCTCATATTCTCATTAAAGCCCATGTGTACACACACACACACACACACACACACACACACACACAGCTTTTGGGACTGAGGTAGTGATGGCAAGCTTTTTAAATGTCAGAATTAACTTCCATTCAACCCCAGAGACAATGCTGAAAACACATCAACAAAAGCTGCAGCCAAAAGCCAGCATCAATCCGTCTGTAAACACCACTCTCCCTCAATCCTCCTCTTTTATCCTCCTCTCTCTCCCTCCGCTCAGCGACGCCAAATTGCATCCTTTCTGCTGGCTCCCAATTAGACTGATTAGGAGGCTGTGCCATAGTGTGTCTGTGTGTGTCTGTGTGTTTGTGTGTGTATGTGTGTGTGTATGTATGGATAAAGCAGCGAGAAAGAAGAATAACATGCTGATTATGATAAATGAAAATAAGTGAGAGTAACAGTAAGACTGCTGAGGGTGCGTGTGTGTGTGTGTGTGTGTGTGTGTGTGTGTGTGTGTGTGTGTGTGTGAGCTAGGTGGGAGCTGTTTCATGATAGATAGGCAAATGAGTAGACGAAGAGATTGAAAGACAGACAGACAGATGGAGAAAAAGACAGACACATAGACAGGCTTAAACACGGATGGATGGATGGATGGATGGATGGATGGATGGATGGATGGATGGATGGATGGATGGATGGATGGATGGATGGGTGGATGGATGGAAAAATAGACACACAGACAAACAGGTAGATGGGGAGGTACAGACAGACAGATAAACAGGTAGATAGTGAGAGAGATTGTGAGATACAGACAGAAATGGATGAGTGGAAAAATGGATGAACAGACGAACAGAGAGATAGAAAACTAATATTACTAATAAGAAATAAGATCCATAATAATAATAATAACAACATTAACACTAATATGATAAAAATAAGGGGTGATTTTAATGAGTGTCAGTGTGTTCACTCAACCTTTTCCAAAGCCCTCCTCAGTATTTACTCCAGCTATGATCCAGAACCTGCTTGGCTTCATCAACACTTCATTAAGTGAGACGAGGTGGAGCTGATGCTGGATTGGATGTAACGGTCAAGGGCCTGGAGGAGGAATATGGAACCAGCTCTCTGTTCTCCTGAACGGCTGTGTCACTGCAGGGTTTAAGCAATACGTCTCTGTGATGTCGTACTGATACATAACTAAAGTACAGTTCAGAGCAAATCGTGCTCCCCTTTAAAGCTGCCCCATCACAAAATAAAAGACAACAACTGCTGACTGCACAGTCACTTCATACAATTTTTAGTGTTAATGTATTTATTTTACCATTAATTTCCAAAAAAAAAAAATACATCCAAAATGTCCTTTTAAACCTTTCATTATTTATGAATATATTACTCTATACTATGTGCATATACTATTATCCCTTTTCAGGACTTTTATTCTGAAATGTGAGCACTGTGTGAGCTAAAAAATAGAGCAAACAGCACCTCCCTTTCAATTTATAACCCAATATCTGGGTCAGTGATGTCATTAGCCCCACCCTTTAACTGATCAGTCAGAGCAGTAAACATGCACTGGAAGCTCCTTTGGCATTTAAACTGGGATTTAATTTGAGCTGTTTTCTAAGCTGGATGAAAGAGAAATCCCCATTCCCATGATTCCTTAAATGACATCTTAACAAAAAGTATGGACGAAAGTACTAAATCCCTGGATCCAGAACAATGGCAAACGTTGCACTGGATATGACGTGGCGAGAGAGCACCATCTACGCTCCCAGTGCTCTGACTGTCTGTTTGTATCGCGGAATGTTAAGAGACTTTGGAAATGCCTCGCTCAGACTGAGGCTGGGGTGTCTTAAATAAAACATCATCTGATGTCAGAACTCCACAGTTCCCTCAAAGAAACCGCGTTTACATCACTAAAAAACCACTATTATAGAACGGATAATTCTAAAATCGGATTGGCTGAGTCACGTTCGAAGGCATTGTAATACACATAATACACACCAATGCCCACGTAACACTTAAAATTCCATATTATTGGAATTTTGTCTCTGTTGGCCCTGTTTAAAGCCAGTCAGATGTCCCTGCTCTCACAAGTTACCAAATATCTGAGGTGAACCTGTAAAGCCCAGCAACAAAGAAACGTACATACATGGCTGAACACTATTCCAATGAATTTACTATAAATTGGTCTGAATGTAGAATCGGAATGAATTCAATCGGACTGGGGAAAATTTCACATGTAAATGTAAATGTGGCAAAGGATTAATTTATCGTGAATGTTGTTTGTAAACAGACATATTTATGAGTTACGCAATGTTTTATTATATATTATATATGTTTTATTATATATTATATATGTTTTATTATATATTATATATGTTTTATTATATTGGTCTCCGCATCAATAACACTCTCTCCTGTGATTGAAATCACGTAAAACTTTCAAATGGACGCTAATGGACCAAATCGTAAATCACACAGCTGATCTGCAGCACCGAACAGAAGCCGGTCCATCCTCAAAATCTCCCTCGAATGACTCTCAGTCTCCTAACTGCATAATTGAATTCCTGATTGAAAGTGGGAATGTGGTGCTAATGCAGTTGGGCTGCAGGAGAGCAGGTGCGTGGGCTTCTGTGTTCAGCCTTTAATTACACTCCTCCAGCAAACAATGGAGCGCACAGACAAATTCACAATTCCCTCAAAAACAGAAAACACAAACTGTTATCATGCTGATTAACACAGCTTTGAAAATGAGGAAACCCTCTTCGTTTTGTCTGCTGTCCATTTCCCCCGTATGTCACTGGACCTTCTGAATTAGGAGTGATTATAATCTCCCTGACGACCCTCTTTCTGAGACCTAAAACATGATATTTCACATCAGGGTTTACTTCTACACTCATCACACTCATTGATTTTTTGTGTCCCACCTTCTTGCCCCCACATTTGGACCTATATTTGGAACTATACGGACGAAAGTGTTGAGTGAACCACCCAGTGCTCGATGCAGTCCTCCAGGTGGACGGCCGTTTCTGGTGGAGAGGATGCTAATGCGTGATTGGTGACTGTGAAGCATCCTTGGGTATCTAAGGGCGCTGGTGTAAGGAACCAACTACCCTTAAGAATCAATGCATGAGCAGGTGTCCCAATACTTTTGTCCATGTAGTCAATGTAGACCAGATGTGGTGTCAGGAAGGTGGGACATGTTTACAGACACGTTTAGAAATCTATGATGAACATAGACAAACTTTTTTTTTGAGGCCACATTTGATAGATAGAAAGAGGGCGTCGAGGAGATTATAACCACTAGGGGCAGCATTCATTTTCATTTCATTTTTAAACATGTTAAAAATATGTGGGTCTGTATCCCCACAAAGCACACCATAACAACCACCTAGAAGAAACCTGAGATCCCATAGTAACACCCAAGCAACCACCTCGCAAATGTAGTTTGTACTGTGACCATAGTGACCGTGCAACCATCGTACTTTCTCTTCAGGGACAGTGAAGCACTTCTGATTATTCCTCATTTGTCCATTACCACTTATCAATACTCAATACTAGAAATCGGTACAGAGTTGAGGTGTATCTGAACAAACACACTCGTTTCCAGTGAGACAGGAGACCAGTGTGTAAACTGAGACGTCAAACTGAAGGTAAGTGCTACTGGACTGCCAGTACTTACCATACTTGTCCTCCAGTTCACTCTCACTGTATCTTAACCTCACTCTCTCTCTCCTTCTGTTTCTCCTTCTCTCACGCACACCTGGAGCCTGTCTAATCTACATTATCCATGAATATTTCATTGGCACGAGTCACAACCCCACACAATATGGCCAAACACACACACACACTGGTATTTCTATCTTTGGGAGATGTTTCCACTGCCTGCTTGATGAATAAAGGGCCTGAAAATGAGCGCTGATTATATTGATCACTATCAGTGATAGCAGGAATCAGGAAATCCTGATTTTTATTTTACGTAACGGAGGACGTATATAATATATACATAATATTGCATATTATCGTAATATTATATAAGACCATATCATAATAGTGTGCAATTTAATTCCAAAACAGAATGTGCAAAGTTAATAATATGTGCCAATTATGCCAGAGAATCTTCGTAATTACAATTATAAACATAAACATGCTGTGTGTTATAAATAAATCCTGATACTTTAATATTATCCTTCAAGATTTTCAACATATTGCACCATGTACCACGATTTCTACTCATATTGCAGAGCTCAAACTTAAAGCAGCATTATGCAAGACCCCGCTTTGCTCGTGGGCTCCCCCTACATGTGCAGAGTGTAATTCCCTTTTACCCCACTGCTGTAAACACAAATCATAGTTTGCACGCCCCCTCATGGACAACTGTACATGTGCATTTGTTGACAAGCTGAGACATACAGAAGCAGCATCAGAAGTGATGTAAAACAACTCAGTTCTGGAGGAAGGTCTCGCGCTGAACCACCGATGTTCCATAGTGCAGTAGCACGGTTCCAGCCTGGAGCGGGAATAACGGAGGCTCCATTCAACCTGTTACAGTCAGTGGAGCATCGACAAGACACTGAAGCTGCTATTTTAAGGTAAAAATTCTACATAATGTTGCTTTAAGTGATCCTTTAAAAGGGTTCCTCTCTTACCTCCTCTCTTAACTCCCTCACACAGCTCCTGAAATGGAAATTGGCTCTTGTCCCAGCAATATGTTTGCACTGAATGTGCTTCAATTTGAAGTCACTTTGTAAGTGTTGGAAAAATGAGTGCATGTAAATGTAAATGCAAATTCGTCTGTAACCACCTCCCCCCCAACACCCCCCAGCGCTAACAGTCAACCGCACATATAATGGAGCATGTTTTTGAGCCATGTTTTGATGATTAAATGAGGATTCAGGTTAATCAGCTGTGCAGGCTTTCAAAGATGGAGTTGTCAGACCAAAAACCTGGCTGGTTAACAGGCACATGTTCAGAATGCATTTCAGATCACTGTGGAAACGCTTCTTATTGATTAGTTGAGTAATAATAAGAGGTGGCTGGAGTGTGATAATGTTTCTATTCATGTTCATCTCCATCCAAAACAGCAGCATTGAGGCCTCACTGCCTCGCCTCCATCCACACTGAGATTTTGTGGCTCAGTGGTTTGAGGGTTGGGTTCCACTATGCTGGACTGGAGGAGATGGGGAGGGGCTGATGCTCAACCTGCAAACAGACTCTGACTGATCAGAGAGAGGGGGCGGGGCTGATGCTCAACCTGCATACAGACTCTGACTGATCAGAGAAAGGGGGCGGGGCTGATGCTCAACCTGCATACAGACTCTGACTGATCAGAGAGAGGGGGCGGGGCTGATGCTCAACCTGCAAACAGACTCTGACTGATCAGAGAGAGGGGGCGGGGCTGATGCTCTACCTGCATACAGACTCTGACTGATCAGAGAAAGGGGGCGGGGCTGATGCTCAACCTGCATACAGACTCTGACTGATCAGAGAGAGGGGGTGGGGTTAATAACATTGCTAACCCAGATATTGGGAGGAAAATGAGAAGGGAGGGATTGTTTGTTCACACAGTCAAATTTCAGAATAAAAGTCCTGAGAAGAGATAATACTGATATATGCATAAAGGATTTTTTTATTTTATAAATATCCTCGTTAATCTAATGGTTTTGAAAATTAATTTCCAGCTCAAAAAAAATTTGGATGATAAATTAAAAAAATTAAATGAAAATTAAAGTATCCTAAGATAACAATATCTGGTATGTGTGACTGTCTCTTACAAACACATTTTTAATGTTTTGGTAAATAAAAGTGCTTCAAACTATGAAAACAATCTGCAAAATTCCTAATTCTAAATGTTAAGAAAGTAAAGATATAAACCAATAGACATCTGTTTCTCCAAATGGTTCATGATATAAAAGTACTAGGCAGCCAAAAACACATCTAAATGACTGTGTCCATCAATCTCAGAGCGGCAGAACTAAAATATACACTATCGTCATGGAAACTGTAATCACTGCTGATTCCAGACATGGTTTCTCGAAAGTGGAACAAGGTGTCTATCTCTATTAATCTCACAGAATCTCTTCAATCCTTCAAAAAGCTTGTGAAGAACCTGCGGTTCAGGACACTTGATCATTTGATCCCGTTACATTCAGACTTTCTCAGCATCTCTCAGCCGTACTGTACTGTGTCTAACATCAGACATCGGCTGCGTAACACTGGACTGCTCTTCTTCTCACTGCACATTTCAGCTCTATGAAAGCAGAGTAATATAATTAACGTTTATATAATTAACGATTATATAAAAGACAAATAAAATGAATATCTTTATCCGGTCAGATTTTAAAACCAAGTATCAGCAATGAAATATAACATTACATCGATTTCCCCCCTTTTTTATTCAGATCGGCAGAAATAAAAAGGGTAACATTGCCTGTGTGTTTTTGTGACGTTTGTATTAATGACTCATTTTGACGTGGTCTGTTTGGTCTCCACCTCTTCACCACTATGTTTACATGCATTCGATAATCTGATAACTGCAGAAAATCCAATCGATTAATCAGGGCGATCAGATCCTGAGAAAACTCTGGGTTTACATTGCAATGAGCCAATGAACTCACAGGTCAATATGAACGAGGTCAGGGTGGAGGAGGAGTCCCTGCTGGTCTGGATTCAATAAAATCAGATTACTGAGTGCATGTAAACACCACCACCACCACGTCAGTGTGACTGCAGTGCTGAGAATGACCCACCACCCACATCATAGCTGCTCTGTGGTGGTCCTGTGGGGTCCTGACCGGTGAAGAACAGGGAGAAAATGGACAGTGAAGAAACGAGGCCATAATCTTATGGTTAATCACTGTAAATCAAGGCCTAACACTTGGCCTGAGTGAACAATAACCAAACATTCAGAAGTTACAGCATCCCAGAAATGTCTAATAAAACAAATGATTCTGTAGAACAGTCCGTTAGAAAATATTAAACGTTAATTTGGCCTCAAATTATGACAGAATTCAGCCCTGTTTCAATGAGTTATTGAAAATGAAAATGCAAGGTCTGATGGGCACCTACACCATGAAGACCCTGAAATACTAATCATGTTGAGCCCAGAATGTCAAAGTTTCCATCATCGCAGGGACATTTAGTTCTCATAAAGGACTAAATACACACACACACACACACACACACACACACACACACACAAACACACACACACACACGCATACATCACCATCCACTGAAATTAGGTTCTGGTCACTAATTTGATAATCCTCCCTCAATTTCTTTCAGTCTCCCTCATTCCAGCCTCCTCGTTCCTCCTCCAGCTCCCCGGGGGCTGTGGACCTGAGACAGAAGGACGCTCCATCATCTGCTTGTTTCTGTGTTTCATGGCTGATATTGTTGGAGACAAAATCCAATAAGAAGCTACTCATGAGGCCTTCTCGTCTGGCAAACAGGAAAAACGTGCACACACACACACACACATATATATACACACACACACATTTCCACCTGGCCGGAGAGGGAAAAAAAACACTATATAAATGAATCCGGTAAAACACAGAAGGTTTCCCCCAGGAATCGCCAGCGCTCCACATCAATAATTCCAGCAGCTCATGAATATTTGAGAATTCTATACCCGAGACTGTGACAGGAGGAAAGCAAGCCAAAGCCAGATATAGATCAGGAAACTGTGGCGGTAGAGGGAAGGAGAGGGTCATACAGGGGAATTGGGGGTGGTTGGTGCAGGACAGTACATGTCCTTATCTGCTTTTTCCTGGCCAGGGGCATTGTGGGTCCGGGGCCTACCTGGAATTATTGGGCATAAGGTGGGAATATCCCCTCAACAGGGTGCCAATCCATCACACACCCACTTGGTGTAGCCAGTGCATCTACCATGTGTTTTTTTTTTGGGAGACAGAAGGAATCCAAGGGTGTTTCTGGAGAAACAAGAACGTGAAGAGCAGACGTGTTCATGGGGAGAACGTTTTTGACAAGTTACCTCAACAGTGAACTCGAAAGAACACAAGGAAGGAGGACGCCTGTTGAGGCTGACAGACGACTGTATTGAAGCTTCACAACAGAACTGACTGTTTCGTGACTCATTTTTTCAAAGCAGACCCAGGTTCACCCTTAAATATGTACAATCGTGGGTCTCACCAGCGTCTCACCACCAGTTTGGCATCAGCAAGTCACCAAATGATGGGTCCTGGGATGTCCGGACGGAGAAAGAACACGTCTAAGAACTATATTCTTGAGCGCTGGAATGAAACTTGCGCAGTGGAAACTGACATCAGGTTTGTGTTGTGTTCAGACATTGTGTTGTTCTGCTCTTGATAAGCTCCAGCTGCTTTAACCCCCGAGACGCAATGAATGATGGGTAAACTTTACTGCGGCGATAAATCTATACTGACTAGAGTTACTAACAATTACCCGGCAACAGTCCCTCCAGCTGCCAAACGGCACACTGCACTGAGAGGACACAATGAGAGGACAGCAGCACCATCCAGTAAGACTCCTGTTTGTACACTGTCTGAGCGGTGTACACGAAACACCTTAAACACTCACTAAACGCGTTTCACGTCACCTTTAATGGACATGATTTCTGCTGTGCTCTTTCTGGCTGAGAGCCTTTCCACGTTTCTGAGACGGAGCGAGGGATCAGCTTTGATGAATTTGCTGATCACGAGCAGATTTGTTTGGATGGAGAGTGTTTGCTCAAATGTGTGCGCGCGTGTGTGTCTGAGACACTCTGATGAACGCCCACGCTGACAGCATTCCGCCTGCACAGATGCCAACCAGGCACTGGAGGACCCGCTGCTTTGATAGCCATCCAACGGTGATGACATCAGCACTAGTCAGCGCAGGAGGGGGCAGCAGATGGTGCGTAGAAATGCATGTGTCATCAGTTATGGTCCTCACACATTCACACGCCCCACTGTTTCACCCCCAGCAAGTGGCTGGGACGGAACATCGGCACGCCATATGAGCGAGGACGTGGGTGAGGAGGGGTGCCCGAAAGGTGAGGTGTAGCTTTAAATCCTGGCAGCACTGCCAGAGTGTGACCAGTCAGTCACACTGCTGCTAACAGGATCCCTCCCTTCATCCCTTAGTAATCCAGCTTCCATACACTTCCATAATAATAGGTGAAGTGAATGATGCTGATTTCCCAAACAGCAGGTACATTTGGACCAAATCTGGGTCACTTTTGGCAAGGATATGGGCAAAATCTTGGCCACCAGTGGGTCAAATTCCAGCCACTTTTGGCACAGATATGGGCCACATTTGGGCCAAATCTAGGCCACCTTTGGGTCAAATATGAGCTATTTATGGCACTTGTGACGTAGACGTGGGCCACAATTGGGTCAAATTTGAGTCACTTTTGGCGCTTATGGCATAGATGTGGGCTGCATTTGGACAAAATATTGATTGTTATCCAGATATTTGGTTCCAGTGGTTCCTGTCAGTCAGTAAACACTCAGTTCTTAAATGATGTGTTGAAAAATGGACCAAAGTAAGAGTCCGAGACACTTTGAGAAGAACCACACTGTGACGTTTTAGACGACTGGTACAGAACGTCAGGCAGTTCTTGTGGGGTGGTCCCATTATGCAATGGTCAGTAACTACCAAAAGTGCTCCAATCAAGGACGACCAATGAATCAGAGACAGGATCGTGGGTGGCCAAGGTTCAGTGATGCTTATGGACTTAAGGAAACCTTGAAGTCCCTTTTCAAGTAAAGACAGATCATGAAATTGGAAGAGAAGATGGGGAGCTATTTTGGTGATGGGGAATCTTCATCATGAGATGTTGAGTTGAGAAGAGCGGCCATAACTGAGGGGAGAGGGTTTCAGGTGTGGTCCTCCATACGTGAATGGAAAGAATAAAGCTCATTATGCAAATGTCGCCAAAAAGAAAGTCCAGCAGACTTTTCAGGCATCAGCAGAAAAACATCTAACGTTCTGTTCCCTATTGTTGGCCGTGTTGTTCGAGATGGGAAAGATTTATTGCAGAGGGAACTGGCTACAACAAACGCAGGCCCATATTACAATATTCAGAAGCTGCAGATGGCTTCATCTGTTTGGAACCAACACGTCCACAAACATGGATGCTACAGAATACACCTTCATGTGGTGCATGCAAACAACCGTCCATCTGGTTCTCTGCATACATCATTATCCTCCTTTCACCCTGGTCTTCAGTGGGTGGTGGGTCATTCTCAGCACTGCAGTGACACTGACATGGTGTGTTAGTGTGTGTTGCTGGTACGAGTGGATCAGACAGCAGTGCTGCTGGAATGTTTAAACCCCTCAGTGTCACTGCTGGACCGAGAACAGTCCACCAACCTGAAATATCCAGCCGACAGTGTCCTGTGAGCAGCGTCCTGTGAGCACTGATGAAGGACTAGAGGACGACCAACACGAACTGTGCAGAAACAGATGAGCTTCTGTCTCTGACTTTACATCTACAAGGTGGAGACACTCGGTAGGAGTGTCTCATAGAGTGGACAGTGTGTGGACACAGTGTTTAAACACTCCAGCAGCACTGCTGCGTCTGATCCACTCGTACCAGCACAACACACACTAACACACACCATCATGTCAGTGTGACTGCAGTGCTGAGAATGACCCACCACCCACCACCACTGCTCTGTGGTGGTCCTGTGGGGTCCTGTCTGACTACTGACTTTTATCATGATCATTTATTGTGGTGTTCAAGGGTGTTTTACCGACAAAAACACACTGCTGGGATACACTTTTCTTCACTGCCGAAGAGTTTAGCATCCTGGCAAACATAAGTGTGTGTGTGTGTGTGTGTGTGTGTGTGTGTGTGTGTGTGTGTGTGTGTGTGTGTGTGTGTGTGTGTGTGTGTGTGTGTGTGTTCTTTGTGATGCTCCCCCACTGGCACACTGGGGTTCCAAGCATCAATCGATGGGACTCTCCGAAAAGGACGAGTCAACCTTTCTGAACCAATTCTTTCCTCCAGCAGAGGCAGGAGACCAAGGGCTGCTGTAATCAGCAGGACTCTTAATGTTGTGGGGAAAAGGATGGCAGTGCACACACACACACACACACACACACACACACACACACACACACACACACACACAGTTTGGACAAAAAACAAATGGAAAGTCAGACCAGCTTAGTGGTGCAAAGGTAAAGTAAAGGCATCTCAGTTTGGCCAACAGTACATATTGAGTTGAGCCTCAAGAACATTCGTAAATGAGCTGCAGCTGATTAAATTGTGTGTAGTCTGTGGCTCCTCCTCCTCAATATGTTTACTGTTTATTCCCATTTGCAGGTTAGAACGGCCCCTATCACATCACGGGTGCCCAAGGCTCACTGACGCATTTACATTTGCAGCATATGGCAGACGCTTATCCACAGCGACTTACAAAAGTGCTTTGCTGTTCACTCCTTAGAAGAGGCTGGAATTTAGAGATTCCTCGAGCTTAGATGCCGCCGAAAAACAAATGTCAGATTGGAGATTAAGAAGATTCAGTATAATTACAAACCTTTACTGAGTTAAAGACTCTTGAAAGAGATGGTCTTAAGTCTGCGTTTGAAGACAGCGAGTGACTCAGCTGTTCGGACCCCCCGGGGCAGTTCGTTCTACCACTTTAGGGCAGGACTCCAGGAGAGTCTGGATGCTTGTCTTCCTCGCGGTTTCAGGGATGGTGGGTCGAGTGGGTCTATGAGTCGTGCTGCTGCATTTTGGACGAATTACAAGGCGGTGATGGTCACACGGGAAGGCCAGCTAGAAGGGAGTTGCAGTTCAAGTCTCGAAATGACTAGAGACTGAACAATCGCCCGAGCTTCTCTCGAAACAGAAAGTGTGGAATTCTCCTGATGCTGTAAAGGAGAACACAACTCGTCATCCACAACGACACAGAGGCTCCTCGCTTCTGGATATGGAGTGACCAGTGAGTTCTCAAAGGAAATGTCAGGATCAGGGTGAGGAACAGTGGTTCCAGGAATGAACAGCAGTTGAGTCTTGCAGGGGTTGAGTTTCAGGTGATGGGCTTCCATCCACAATGAGATGTTAGTGAGGCCGGCTGAGATGCAAGATGAGAGCTGGGTGTAAGAAGGTGGGAAAGAGAGGATGAGTTGAGTGTCATCAGTGCAGCAGTGGTAAGAAAACCCATGAGAAGATATTAAGGATGCTGATGGAGGTCCCACCTTACAACTTAAAGGATCCACTGTAAGGCCAGGGTGCCAGATACCACATGACACCTTGAAGACAGACCCCCTAGAGTTAGGGTGATGGGTTCTCATCTGCAGGTTAGAACACCTGCTATCATGTGATATTCACAGACTCCTGATCACTTGGGGCTGTGGTCTGAAACTTGACAAGCAGGCAGTTGGACAGTCGCTCCACCCTAGTGCTGTGGAGCTGAAAGGTAAATTCTGCCAGTCGTGATCATTACCATCCATAAAATCCTGTATGGACCGCTGAACTGGAACGGACTATTACTGCTCTCTCTACCACAGCATTTACACCACACTGTACCTTCAGACTGCTCTCAGAATGACTCGAAACAGACTGCAAACAAACACAGAGCAAAACCAGTGCCCCCCCCCACACACACACACACACACACACACACACACACACACACACACTCTGATGCATTGACACAGAAACCGATGAAGACTTGGAGCTGCAGGTTTGACAGGTGGAGCTGCAGTTTGGTTAAATCGGACTGGTCCATTTTCACCCTTAGTGCACTTCGCTTGTGAAAACAACTAACAAACCAAAACAACTACACTGAACCCTTGTCAAGGAGGTGGTCTCAGTCTGGTCCCAAGACTGGAGCGGTTCTCTTGTTGTGAGAATGTGAGAGAAGCAGAACTGCTAATGAAAAAGTGACCTGCCATTCCATGAATACAGCATTGACAGCAAAACAATCTCTCTCTCTCTCTCTCTCTCTCTCTCTCTCTCTCTCTCACACACACACACACACACACACACACCATGGAGGAGGAACTGCAGTAAAACTGCATGACTTCTGTTTCCTAGTAACCATCGGAGACATTTTACACCAGGCAGAAGAACGAGGGTGCAGAACTCCACTTTAGTTCCACAATTTACCTCTACTGTACATCACCATCAGGTTGGGTATTAATGCACCAGAGTGTGTGTGTGTGTGTGTGTGTGTGTGTGTGTGTGTGTGTGTGTGTGAGTGTGTGTGTGTGTGTTGGGGTGGGGGGAATGCAGAGACGAACCAGTGTCATCTCCACCAAGACAAACGTAGGACCATTGCTGAAGATGAACCAATGCCATTCAAGTGGCACGACACCTTTGCGGTCGTTGGCGGCGTTAACGTGGTGTTGAGGGCAGTCGTCGTAACGGTCTGTGTGCATGTCGTCCTGCAGAGTGCAGCCATCTGCCATTGGTGCTGGCATTAACAGGACGAAGGCCATTACTGCTCACAGAATGTCCACAATTGTGGCTGTTGGGTCAGTCCACGCTTGTTGGACAATCCGTCGGATCTCCATGGTTCCTGTAGGTCTCCAAGATCCTTCACGATGCTGGTGTGTGCCTTCTTCTATCCACTGCCACCAACAGCATCCTATGGTAATATCTTCAGGACCGGTATGGAGCCTAATATGTCAATGAGACTATCCTGCTCTACGATGCGACCCCTCTCTAACTCTTCGTAAAGGATGCTACCAACACAACAGCACGAGTCAGAATGGAAAGCACGCGCAATAGGACAACCTCATATAGTCAGTCAGGTACAGCGATACGGCCAATCATGGCTGAGCGTGAAACCTGAATCATTCACATGTCCCACAATGTCAAACCAACCCACTGAGCGCAACACTGTAGCAGTGTAACAATGCATGTCTATCAGGCGAAAACCTTGTATCTGCCAAGATTTTATTACCAGTCATTTTGAAGCATTTCTATTGGTGCGTTTTTTTAATTATACAAAAACGCCTAAAATGTGCAAAAACAAACCCTGACACACATTCCCAGATGACATCACTTCAATCCTGTTCCTCTCCACGCAGGCTGAAAACTGTGAAAATGACCTTTTTGGAAGCACAAATGACACGAATGAGGTGTGACATTTGCCAAAAATTTTGAATCAACACAAACAGAAATAGAAAAAAAACATCTGATGGGTTCTGGCATCTCCTAATGTGAGCAGGGAGTGTAGATTCTGATGTGATCACTCATGCCAGGGCTATTTTGTGCTTGAGCAGTCTTCCAGGCATCAGAAAGCTCATCCCTGTGGCATCGCTCGGGTTCTACCGGAAATAAACCCCCTGATTTACTGCGTTTCTTCAGGACTGCATGTTTTCACCGAAACCGTTTATAGATATTATCGCCCCTTGTTCGACCGAGGTGCAGAACGGCCCTCTGCAGTGCTCACATCTGCTGCAACAATCACCATAAAGAGTCCGAACCTGCGGGTGAGAATAAGCTGTGAACACATCGAAGGGGCGGAGCCACAGACTAAACATCCTACACACTATTTCATCCGTTTCAGCTGCGGCTCGTTTACGAATATGACCTTAATACGTCCTGTTGACCAAACCGAGAGGCAGGAGCATGAAAACGACAGCAGACAAAGAACAAATCAGATCAGCCTAAGGCAGAGTTTCTCTGCCCTTGTCCTGGAGGCACCCTGTCCTGCACATTTTTGTGGATTCTCTGCTTTAAAGAGCAACAGCAGTAAATTGACTGAAAATGCAGCAGAAACACAGTCAGGTTTGTTATGTGTTTGATTAAAGTGAGGTGATGTCATCGGAGATGAGGGTATGGCTAGGGCTGGGCAGCCAATCAAAACAGCGAAACCAACATCCAGAACCTGTAACCGGTGCATTAATGCTGCACTAGTGTTCTGAACGAGGCCTGTAACTGGTGCACTAATGCTGCACTAGTGTTCTGAACGAGGCCTGTAACCGGTGCAGTAATGCTGCACTAGTGTTCTGAGCGAGGCCTGTAACCGGTGCACTAATGCTGCACTAGTGTTCTGAAGGAGGCCTGTAACCGGTGCACTAATGCTGCACTAGTGTTCTGAACGAGGCCTGTAACCAGTGAACTAATGCTGCACTAGTGTTCTGAAGGGAGGCCTGTAACCAGTGAACTAATGCTGTACTAGTGTTCTGAAGGAGGCCCGTTGCTGGTGCACTAATGCTGCACTAGTGTTCTGAAGGAGGCCTGTAACCGGTGCACTTATGCTGCACTAGTGTTCTGAAGGAGGCCTGTAACCGGTGCACTAATGCTGCACTAGTGTTCTGAACGAGGCCTGTAACCGGTGCACTAATGCTGCACTAGTGTTCTGAAGGAGGCCTGTTCATGTATGCTTGCTAAATAAACTAATGTCATGCTGTTTAAGTATCATGTTTCTGTAAAATGACCCACTCATGATTCCTTCACGACCAGCAGATCCACCTCCAGAAAGCTGAAGCAGCACTGAGAAAGGAGGTGGGGCGAAAGTTCTACTGGTGCTGCTCTTTAACACACCCCCTGCTGTTCTGGAAGGGCTTTAATTAATGAGCTAATTAACTGAATCGGATGTGTTGGGAGCAGGGAATCCACTAACACATGCAGGGCAGGGAGCCTCCAGGATTGACCAATGGCTTCTGGTGAGGCGTCAGAATGTACGGAAGGTTTAATGTGTGCACGCGCACACGCACGCACACACACACACACACACACACACACACAGTTAGGTGGTGATATGGCAGCGAGAGCAGAGAGGAAAATGATACACACCAGAACGAGCAGAAAGGCCTTGATGGTGCCAAACAGCGAAATTACACTGATAAAGTAGTGTCTGCAATTTAATACCAGACGTAAAAAGGTGGGATAGTGCTGATGGTGGAAAATGAGGAAGGAGAGAGAGAGAGAGAGAGAGAGGGAGGGAAAGAGAGTGAGATAGATGGTGTGAAAAGGACAGAGGGACAGAATGAGGCTGGAAACTGAGTTGGAATAAGCAACATGCAGCATCTCTCTCTCTCTTCATTATTCTCTCTCTCTCTCTCTCTCTCTCTCTCTCTCTCTCTCTCTCTCTCTCTCCCCCTCTCCCTCTGTTGATCTATCAGTCTCTCTCTCTGATCTCTTTCCTCTTCCTAATTTATATTCTGCAAGTCCAAGCCGCGTTCCATCCATCCCTCCCTCATTTCACCAAGGAAAAAGCAGAAGTGATGGCTGAAGAACAGAGGGAGGGAGCACAGTGTCAAACTGAGCCAGAGACAAGTGAAGCTGAATAAACACACCTACATGCACGCGCACACACACACACACACACACACACACACACACACACACACACACACACATATTATACATGTATGCATGCAACTTTATGTTACTATATGATACTATACCCAGATTGTATTATACAGGTGTAAGTACCTATATATAACAATACTATATCCTGTATATATTATACATGTACCTGTATGTAATGGTAATATATGTATGATACATATGTAAGTACATATATGTAACAATACTATATACCAAATGTATTTATACATGAGTAGGTACCTATACGTAATGATACTATATGCCACGCCTAATATACATGTGAACATATACGTAGTGATGATAAATCCCATATGTATTATACACACACTCCAAGACACACACACACATACACACACACACACACACAGGTGAGATTTAGGTCACTCGTTCCGGAGTGCAGCTGTTTAAAAATGCAGCTGATGTTAAACGTTTCACTCTCTCACTCACTCATTATTAAACACCATCCCCTCAGGACAGCCACAGACAGATGACAAGACAGACGACCCCTCTCTTCTCCTCCTCTCTCCTCCGCTCTCCCTCTCCTCCTTTCCTCTCCAACTCCTCAGACGACCCTGCCTTGTGGCTCACTAATCAAATCCACAGTACTGACTCTATCCCAGTCAATTTGCATTTGCTCTGACTAAGCTAAGAGGCTGTGCCAACTTCCATGAGAAGTTACACTGACTGCCGAGCAGCTTTGGGCTATGATCTGCTGCGAGCCGCCATTGTAAATAAGGATCTGCTCTTAATTGGTGAGCTGAATTAAACCCTGAAACTCTGAGAACTGCTCTCAGCTCTGGACATCGATTCCTCGCTCTCACAACTACATAACTTACACACTGGCTTCACACCAGTGACCGAGTCATTTAAAGTAGTTACTGCATACGAGGCCTTATTATATAATAATGCCCTATATGTATTTTAGCACATTAGTAATATGTCCCGTATGTATTATTCATGTGTAAATATCTATATGCAGTAGTAATATGTCCTGTATGTATTATGCACATGTAAATATCTATATGCAGTGGTAATATGTCCCGTATGTATTATTCCTGTGTAAATATCTATATGCAGTGGTAATATGTCCCGTATGTATTATTCCTGTGTAAATATCTATATGCAGTGGTAATATGTCCTGTATGTATTATTCCTGTATAAATATCTATATGCAGTAGTAATATGTCCCGTATGTATTATTCCTGTGTAAATATCTATATGCAGTGGTAATATGTCCCGTATGTATTATGCGTGTGTAACTGCGATTTGAAGTACAGTATGTTTCACAGTTTTTATTTTATACACATTTGGTTTATGGTAAATAATGGAAGCACGGGCTCGGATGCGCTGATCCAGGGTAAAAAGCAGGTGGAACAGTGTGAGCTCCGGCCACTGGACTAACTACAGTGCTGTTAGTACACATTGTTCATGGCGGACGGTAGCGGCTGAAAGTTCAACTAATGCCTTCCATTATTTAAGTGAATAATTGAGGGCCTAGCAGCTAATGGCTACTGTCCTTAGCTAATGGCAAATTACTGTTGTACTTGGCAAATGGTTGCTGACCAGCTCAGGCTCTGAGGGGCCGGCGGGAGCGATGAGGGAGTGCTTTTGTCTGCGGTGTCAGACGAGAGGCTCCAGCCAAAACCAGACTGACCCAGTTGTAGCGCTGAGAAGAGAAGAATTATAAACCTGGCTGAGCCGTGGAGTGCGGCGCTATTTCAGTCGGGCAGGTGAGACGAGATGTCAGGGCTGCTTTACTCAGAGAGAGAGAGAGAGAGAGAGAGGGCCAGGGGACTGTGACAGAGACACTTGCATATGCATGAAGGGCCCTCACCTCTAACATTTTACACCATTCTTCTCTTACACCGATAAGACCTCTGGAAACCACACTGTCCCAAACCAAACCAACTGGTTTCACACTGGTTTCCATCTGGAAATGATGGTCTGTATCCAGCAAACATGGGCTTCATTGCTGCACATGCAGCATTTTTAAAGAACACGTACAGACAGAAGGACTATCAGCGTAATACTGCAACACACTATGGGAGAACACGGTCAGGTGGTTACCGCGGCGCCCAGCCTTGCGTGCGTCGTCTCCATGGTGATGGCAGAAAGGCCAATCACTGCGCTGACTGCAGGAGAGGCTGTGCAGGATTGGCTCCCTGCGTGGCTACTATGGCGAAGAGTGATTGCTTCATAGTGAGAGTCAGATTAGGTAAATGATAGAGAGAGAGCAAGAGAGAGAGAGAGAGAGAGAGAGAGAGAGAGAGACTGAATGTAGAACATCTGATATAAAGAAAGGCAGGGATCAATCAATAGCTGATCAGCTGCTCTGATCATACAGGAGCTCTTTGTGGTTCTATAATTCCAGACTGTAGTTCATCTGTATCTCTGCAGACTTCATTCACCTCCTTTCACCCTGATCTTCAATGATCAGGACCCCACAGGACCACCACAGAGCAGCTATGGTGTGGGTGGTGGGTCATTCTCAGCACTGCTTGTTCTCCTTTTGAGTCCTGGTTCTTCTCAGTGGTGTTTCCACCTGCTCTTGTAGAGGTTCCCCCTTTTAAATCTTGTTATTTGAGTGTTGGCTCCTGAGTGTGGTTCTTCCTCATCAGTTTGAGAACCATTCCTATGTGCCTGAAACACTCAAACACTTACAGCATTATTATTTTTCCAGACTCTCGATATACCTGGCATTTTAAACGATTCGTTACGAAACAGTAAGGGTTTCTAATAAAGGGCTCCATGATCAGGAACATGATCAGGAACCTGGTCACCAAAACACCATGATCGAGCAGATGACGATGATGAGAGGACACAGCCTACTTGACCTTTGTATTAGCAGGCTCTTTATGGGCAGTGCGATGGGGGGGGGGGAGCAGAGAAGGGAAGGAAGTGGAGATGGAAAGAGAGATGTCGAGTGAGATCTGTCTGTTCATTCATAAAGCTCTATTGATCCACGGTGGAAAAAACTGCTAAGAAAGCATTTGTGTGGCCCTTTCTGTGCAGCGCAGCAGAATCACACACCGCCTGATAGAAGCATCTGAAGCTCAGGACAACAGGGTGTGTGTGTGTGTGTGTGTGTGTGTGTGTGTGTGTGTGTGTGTGTGTGTGTGTGTGTGTGTGTGTGTGTGAGTGTGTGTGTACTGTAGACCAGATACATATTTATTATTTAACTGAAATAACTTAACAAGCCATTCTTTCATGAGCTACATATGTTCAGCCTCCAGGAGCAGCACGCACGTAACATCGTGGAATGTGTAATTTATGTGCAGTGTAAGCTTGGCATGAGGGAGAACCACTGAGAGGAACCAAGAAAGACACTTTCTGGAGTGCACGAGGAAAGACCCTGGTGGAACCCAGGACTATACTAAAAGCATGAGGAAGAACCACTATGAAGAACCAAGATTCAAAAGGAGCACAAGGAAGAACCACTGAAAGAAACCAAGACTTAAAGTGAGAAGCTCTTCAAGAGCAGGAGGAAGGACCACTGAGATGCACCAAGATTCAAAAGGAGAACCCCTCTGAGAGCATGAAGAAGAACCACTGGGAAGAACCAGGACTCAAAAGGAGAAACACACATATAGTGACCTTTAAATAACTGTCCACTGCAGTGACCAGCATAACTGGCCAATTGGTTTTTGCAATTTTATGGTATAAATAATTGGATTTAACGGTGTATGTTCTGTTCTGAAATGTTGCAGCTACACTCAGGATGTGTGTGTGTGTGTGTGTGTGTGTGCGTGTGTGTGTGTGTGTGTGTGTGTTTATTTATTTAGCCTGCAACAAGTGAGCTTTGAGCAATGAGCAAATAAACAACGTTATTGTCTTTATAGCCTGTTGCTTTCAAAACGATTGGCTAATAAAACTGACCGGAGCAGTGGGTCATCAGATAATGTGGCTGGAAAGAACGAGGTATAAAAAATCTCCCAGTCCATTACCACTCACTGCCATGGGAAACGTTCCCGCGAAGACAGCTCACAGGAGACACACACTGGGTACATTTCGACAGGGTACAGCCTGTGTTCAAACACGCAAAAGACATCAGCAAGACCGCGTGGACGGAGAAGTTCTGCTGGACCTTCTTCAAGGTTACCTGTCATAACATCGTCATCAGAGGCATACAGCCCATTATGTGCTGGCCCAGTGCTGTGTGTGTGGACAAGCACTAAAGGATTTACTGTAACAGCGGTGTCACTCAGCAGGTCCTGTTAAGAAGCCCCCCCCCGTCCAATCATAACTGCAATGTCCTAAACCATTATGTCACCAGCAGCCAATCAGAAGACAGGGAGCACTTGCTTTGTGCAACAGGGGTTGGGGGAATTGGCACAAAATAAACGGCTGTTACAACAGGGCTCTCCATGGTGCGCACACACACACACACACACACACACACACACACACACACACACACACACACAAACACACCAGCCAAACAAATGTCTCATTAGGTCATTTCCTGAGGCAAATATCATAGACCGCACTCGCATTTCCACCGATGTCCAGCTCCAGCCCCCACAGGAACCGTAATGGCGAGAAGGTGTCTTCTGTATCCGATTCCATTACCCACAAAATTCCCTGCCAAGTGCATGACACTGCCTTAAAGAGCCAAGAAAAATGAGTTGAGTAATTGCCCGATGGTGTGATTGGGTGGCCCCATTGTTCACTTAATAGAAAGCCAAGGACCATTACGAAGTCTGATTTTAGCCAAGCCAATTTAATGTGCTCACTCTACCTCTGCAAATGAGGCCGATTCTCAGGGCGCCGGGGACGAAACCGCACACAAACACACAGTCCTACACACACATATACACACAAGCATATGCGTGCAAATATCAACACAGTGCAGATCTGCTGCAAGAAGATCCATGGGTTTCTTATCCAGACAGTGCTGGGATCTAACCTTTGCAAAAAGCACATCGAAACGGGAGGAGGACCGCTGGGGTTTCTGCATTCCCACAAATGCCCCGTCCAAAAACGTGACGTACCATGTCAAAGAAAAACCAGGAAACCAGGAGGACCACCTTTCCCAGTGAGGAAGAGTAAGACCAGTCATGATTCTCCACGAGCACGTTCACGCGTCTGGACCAAGGTCTACACGGTCTACATCTCCCTATATTTAACACTGACTGGTTTGTAGAGGGGCCTGATGTCTCACGTTGACCCTTTCCCCAAAAAATGAATAAACATATTCTGGTTCCACTACACCGCTGATATTACGGCATCACCACCATCCCAGTAGTACCACCTTCAAGCACAGGACTCAAAACCGGTTCCAATGAAATTCTACAGCAGGACAGATTGTGTTCAAATGAAGGACCATTATTACCCTCCCCAGGAGTGCTCCACCAACAAAGACCCCACCAGGAGCAAGGTGTAATAATCTGCCAGCTCATAAAGGAACCCAAGGGAACAAGGTTGAAACATGGTGGTGGTAGTATCATACTTTGAGCCTGTTATGCTGCATTTGGGCTACCAGGGCTTTCCATCATCAATGGAACAATGAATTCTGAATTATACCAGCACATTCTGAAGGACAATATCAGGACATCTGTCCGTGAGCTGAATCTCAGGAGAATGTGGGTCATGTAACAAGACAATGACCCTTAGCACACAAGTCCTTCTACCAGAGAATGTTTAAAGAAGAATGAAGTTACAGTTTTGGAGTGGCCGAGTCCTGAACTTATTCTAAAGGCAATCAGTTCATGGGACAAAACCCACCAACATAACACAGCTGAAGCTGGACGTACGGAGGAAAGTCCTCCAGGTTGATGTGCAGGACTAATCAGCTGATACCAGAACGTTTAATTGTGGTTATTGCTGCATAAAGTCACAACAGATACTGAAAGCGTCTGTAAATGAGATTCCAAACAAATGACAAGCTAATAGAAGTGTCTTCAGAGACTAACACCCCCTGATACCAGCCGCTGTTTATTTTAGTGACTGGTGGGGCCACACAGGAGCTGCACTAGTTGACATTATTAAACCCCCTGTTTCTTCCGGGTGGTCTATATCCTGCGATTTTGGAGCCAAATAAAGCTCAGAGTGTCTCTTGCGGTTCAGATTGGGGTTAGAGTGTGTAAGCCTGTGGATCTTACCGGATCTTTGCATAGCTCAGCCTCACACACACACACACACACAAACAGACAAACACACACACACACACACAGACAAACACGTCCCCGTGTCTGCACTTCAAAAGCCAGTGTGAACACTCATCAATCACATTGGAGTAAGAACCGAGACGCATCATACAACTCTGCCTCCTTCACTCATACACACACACACACAAACACACACACACACACACACACAACATGCATAAGGGTATATAGCACTATGACAGGTGCTTCACAGAGGAAGGAATGGAGAGAGAGAGAGAGAGAGAGAGAGAGAGAGAGAGAGAAATTTATTAAATTGGTTTCTGCTATCATGTCTGTGTTTAATCCCTCCTGTCATCTATGCTGCAGTTCTTCCAGATATTCAACACTATCTCTGTAGGTAAAGTGTCGTATTAGAGCATCAGGGTGATACCTCAACATCTCCACCCTGACGGGCCTAAGAAACATTCCCCTGGCATTGAGCATTGTGGTGGTTCATGTTTGTTTATCTTATTTAGAGTCCTATTCTATTGGCAGTATTTCTCTAAGGGACTAGACAAGCTCTGTGTGCATTTGCACATCCATGTCAAACCTACAAATCCATGTCCTGTTTGGGATCTAATGGCAGACGGGTTTGACCATGGAGACCTCATGGTCCTCACCCCTAGTAGCGATACGAGGGACACTAACAGCTCATCTATGTGCAGGACATCCATTGGTCTGAGGGCAGCGGCGGCTTCAGCTGATGGATTTGTCTGCGTTTCTCAGCATGAGCTCCTCGTTCATCTCCACATCCTTTCAGACCCCCAGCATTGAGTCATCTTCTCACGGTGGAAGGATGGTGGACACCTGTAGATGTTTTCCTGTCTGAAGTGAGAGTGGAGTGTGATGTCTTCCTCTGATGGAAGATGGACGCCTTAAGTGCTGTTAAGTGCTATTAGTGCTCCGAACTCACCAGACACTCGACACACAACTTCAACCAAGCTTATCAAATGTTGCCTCCACTCACCACTCCCCCAACACATGCACACACACACACACACTAATAGGATAACCCAATCTACACACAGGCTTAATTCAGATCCGAAATGTGTCCGCAACAGTGTTCCCTCTAGAATAAGCACACTGACGTGGAATTAAAACCACGAATCCCATTGCAGGTTGGAGTGCTGCAGCATAATCGGACAAAATACACCCTACTTCACCTACTTCACCCACTGAAATGGAAAACAGCAGGTTCTCTTAGGGGATATTAACAGTTACACCTGGCAATTCAACCGTTCAACCAATCAGAGACATGATGTTCCAATGCAGGTCTACAGGGATTAGGCTTTTGCCCGTGATTCCCTCCCAAAGCTCATTTTCAATGGTAACCTGGCTGATAATTGGTACCAATTCTGGAACCATTATCAGTCTTGAAACATTACCATGATGTATTCTCACCGGGTGATGGGATGATATTCCTCACTGTGCAAATAAATTAGCAGATAATAAGACAGACAGGTTGCTTCATGGACATGTGAAATTGGTTATGCAGTGGTGTTACCTCAGGAGACAGCCTGGGAACAGCCAGCGTGTGGTTGTTGTCTGGGCATTTAACGTTCTTCAGTCCACTGTGTCACCAGTACTGGGAATACATCATACAAGGCATTACCACCCAAAGTGGACAGTGCAGTGGTTCGCAGGGTTATGCTACATGTCACTGCTTGGTGACCATTTGCAGCACCCAACAATGATTGGAACCTCAGGCTCCAGTTGTCCACGACTGGTTATATGGCATGTTGCCAGTATACACGTGACACTGTGGGCTGAGGAATGTCGAATGTCGGACAACTTCAGAAATGGAATGTCCCATCGATCTGGCACCCGCTATCATGCCTCGTTATAATAATAATAATTCACGTCGCCCCACCTTGAGCAAGCTGGCCAGAGTTCAACCTCACAACTTCTACAGGTGTGGACAATTCTAGAGATCCCATTTCATAATCAATTTGCATACTGATGTCCCACAACGTTTGGCATGGGACCAGTATCAGTTGTTCAGAGGAGTCTTGGCAGGAAGAAAGTAATTTCTTTAGCCTGAAACACAGTGGTTTACAGGAGGTGTTCTTAGACTTCTGCTTAATTAAGTGTTTAATCCTGACTGCCGGAAAGCGGTGTTGTTCTCTCACAATATAACACAAGTTCTTGCCTTGTTCCCAAGAAGATGGATGGATGTATGGTCAGGAACAGCCACACAAGAACACAAGGTCACTGTGCCCATACAACCCACCAGCACACGACTGTGGAGCAGGGGAACTGAAATATTGGAGGTCTATTGAAGACCCCTGCTGTGAGCTGGAGTGGTATATCTGATCAAGCGACATCAGTAAATGACCTTGGGGATGCTCTCAAACTGCTGAATGCAGTCACATCCTCACAGCAATGTTCCAACACCTTGTGTAGAATTTTGCCAGAAGAGCAGAACCTGTTTACTGCAGTAAAGGAGGACAAACTCTCTGCTAATACCCTAGATTTCAGAGGAACCGCTGGAGGAGCATATGTCCACAAGCGTTTGAACTGTAAGTGTGAGCAGAAATATTATGTATAGTGCATTTACTAGAAATGTCACAGTGCAGCGTACTCTGTGATATGGCATTGTGTTGCCCCGGGGACAGCTTATGGCTGGAGTGGTAGACTGGGACAATATAAAGCACAGATTATGGTTTATACACTGATCAGCCAGTGTGACCAGTATGACCACCTCCTTGCTTGCACACTCATTGTCCATTAGATCAGCTTCACTGACTTTCAATGGTTAGGACCCTACAGGACCACCACGGAGTAGGTATTACATGGTCACTGCAGTGACACTGACATTGTGGTGGGATGCATGTTAGTGTGTGTTGTGCTGGTATGAGTGGATGAGACACAGCAGTGCTGCTGGAGTGTTTAAACCCCTTGAGTCACTGCTGGACCGAGAACAGTCCACCGACCAGAAATATCCAGCCGACAGTGTCCTGTGAGCACTGATGAAGGACTAGAGGACGACCAACACAAACTGTGCAGAAACAGACGAGCTTCTGTCTCTGACTTTACATCTACAAGGTGGAGACACTCGGTAGGAGTGTCTAATAGAGTGGACAGTGAATGGACACAGTGTTTAAACACCCCAGCAGCACTGCTTTGTCTCATCCACTCATACCAGCGTAACACACACTAACACACCACCACCTTGTCATCTGCTCTGCGGTGGTCCAGTGGGGTCCTGATCATTGAAGGTCAGGGTGAAAGGAGGAGAAACAGATGAACTACAGTCTGGAATTATAGACCTACAGAGTGTCCCTGTGTGGTCAGAGGAGCTGATAGAGTGGACAGAGAGAGAAGAATTAAGGAATCATGGTATTTATCTATAACAGGACTGCTTTTACTGAAACCGGCCATTCCAAACTTTCGAACATTCCTGGAAACAAGGATCGTACTTGTCCAATAATCTAGACGCACCAGACTGGGCCTGGTAGGTCAATGCACCATGTCCAACTCTCCATCCTTTCATCCTGCCATCCCTCCCTCTTTCAGCCCACAGCTTTCAGCCCTCCTCTCCTCTTTCATCTCTCCACTCTGCTATCCGTCCACCTTCTGCCGCCCTGCGTGTCCTTCTCTCTCCTCTCTAACCCCCCATTTTCTCCTCCCTTACATTCTCTCGTCCTTCTAGATGGGTTCCATCCATCTCTGAGGCTCCCTTGTTATCTTTCACACCTCAGTGCTCTCTAGTC